>WBZZ01003023.1:0-27500 GCA_019918135.1 Paulinella micropora | reverse complement strand
CGACGCGCAGAAACTCCAGATAATTTCTGTCATTTTTTTCCCCATCTAAAAAAGTTAACCACTCCCTTTCCTTTTCTGGGAGATGTGCATATGCCTATCAGAGAGAGAGAGAGAGAGAGAGAGAGAGAGAGGGGGGGGGGGGGACAGGGTATAGGGGTATGAGGGGGTATGGGAGGGGGTATAGAGGTACCGTTCCTTTTCCCTCTTCCTCGTCTTCTGATTCCACGAGTTTCTGGAGTTTCTGGCGCTACGGTGCAAAGAGAGAGAGAGAGAGAGAGAGAGAGAGAGAGAGAGAGAGAGAGAAAGAGAGAGAGAGAGAGAGAGAGAGGGAGGGAGGGAGAGAGACAGTAGGGGTATGGGATATAGGGGTATGAGGGGGTATGAGAGGGGGTATAGGGGTATGAAGGGGTACCTTGCGCGGTGCCTTTTGTTGCTCTTGGTCGTCCTCGTCTGAGTCAGAGACCTACAGTGCAGAGAGAGGGAGAGACGGGGGGTATTAGACGGGCGGGGGGGGGGGGGGGGGGGGGGGAAGGAAAAGGTACCCCTTTATACCCTTATACCCCCTCATACCCCTTTATTATATATTATGTATAGGGGTATGAGGGGGTATGGGAGGGGTATAGGGGTATAAAGGGGTACCTTTTCCTCCCCCCCCCCACCCACCCCTCTCTCTCTCCCTCTCTCTGCACTGTAGTGCTCCCTCCTGTACTAGTACATGCTCTCATACCCCCTCATGCCCCTACATTACATACTACTATACACCACCCCCCCCCCCCCCACACCCCTCCCCTCGGGGGGGGGGGGGGTATAGGGGTATGGGATATGGGGGTATGAGGGGGTATAGGGGTATAAAGGGGTACTTGGGGTTTGGACACGTTGCTAGTGTCTGTATACTTCGGTTCCGCCTTGCTACTGCAAAAGAACCTGTTTCAGAGCAAGGAAAGCCATGAACACTTAGAATTCATACCCCGCCTCTCATACCCCTGTCATACCCCGCCTCTCATACCCCTGTCATACCCCTCTCAGAGCAAAGAAAGGCATGAACACAGATATGTAAGTAAAAATGCCATAGGTATGTAAGTAAAAATGTAAGTTACTTTCCATGGAATTCTATCTTTCCCAGCTCTGGTACTTTAGGATCCCGGCGGAACGAGTTGTCAAGCCAAAAAAACCCTTTGTCTAGTTTCACTGTTGGGTTTGCCACAGCGCTGCCGCTGTTCATTTTAACTTCGATGCCTTTTACCGAATTTCTTTCTTTTTCATTTTCTCTGTCTACTACCGACTTCGGACACACCAGGTTTGCCCCAGAACGCAGCAGCATCACTAGAGGGCCTTGCCCCTTCTCCCACCAAAAAGCATCTTTCACAAGACCAGATTTCTCTTGTGCCTGCACCACCTTGAAATCTGCCACGCTCATTTTCTTCTCAAGCTCAGGATCGTTCAACGGGTCCATGCTAACAAGGACACCTTCTTGCCCCACCATCTCCGGCACCCTCTCGTCAAGCTGCACAGTATCAAACACATACAGGGCGGGGTATCAGAGGGGTATGACAGGGGTATGAGAGGGGTATGGGGTATGAGCGGGGTATAAGTGTATGACGGGGGTACAAGGGTACTACCGAGACCAACGCGACACCGGAACTGGGAAAGTTTTTCAGAACGCAGCCACGCAACTCTTTCCCTTCATGCTGCATCACCCAATCCCATCCATCTTTGCTTTCACTACCCCTCTCTTTTGTTGGGGTCTCCACCAGCACGGTTTTGCGGTCACTACCCCTCTCTTTTGTTGGGGTCTCCGTCTTGTGCTTTTTGCCTGCCTTCTCGCTCTCCTTTGAGGTGACCTTGGTAAAATCGACGACCTGCATCAAGAGAGAGAGAGAGAGAAAGAGAAAGAGAGAGAGAGAGAGAGAGAGAGATAGGGGTATGGGACAGGGTATGAGACAGAGGTATGAGAGGTAAAATCGATGGTTTCGACCGCTGTCTCTGCGTCTGCGGCCTGCTCCACCTGCTCCTGCTCTTCCTCTGCGTCCTTCTCTCCCTCCTTCTTTGGTGACGGTTCCGGCTCTCCCTCGGGTGTTTTGTTTAGCTTTGTCTTTGCTATGACTTTTTTTTTTCAGTTTTTTGACTTTTTTTCAGGACTTTGATTTGCTCTGACTTCTTGTTTTTAGATTTACTTTTCTTCCCTCTCCCCCCCTCCTCCTCCTCGTCCTTGTCCTCGTCCTCGGTGTCCTCGTTGTCCTGGCCAGGCTGGACAGTGGCGCCCGAGACGATGTTGCATTCGCCGATGTGGTTCGCATTGGTATACGGCTTTGAATTTCTCTTTTCTGCACACAAACATGACTCGGTGTTTTATTATTATTATTATTATTATTATTATTATTATTATTATTATTATTATTATTATTATTATTATTATTATTATTATTATGGACACCGTGATAGCCCAGTGGTCAAGTTCTACCATCTGGGCCCTGTCGCCAGTTCGATTCCCGTCGGTGCCACCAGTATTTTCATTGAACATACCGGTCTATTTCTGGACCAGTATTTTCATTGAACATACCGGCCCGTCTGGAAGTGTTGGAACTGCCCTTGCGGGGGTGTCATTAGAGCTTATCGTCAATTCTTCGTACTCCCCTCACGGGTGAGACGATGGAGGCGCATGTGCAGAAATGCATCAGCCATTGACAGAGAAGCACTATTATTATTATTATTATTATTATTATTATTATTATTATTATTATTATTATTATTATTATTATTATTATTATTATTATTATTATTATTATTATTATTATTATTATTATTATTATTATTATTATTATTGTCTTGCCCAGTGAGATCGGGTGTCAACTGTGGGCAGGTGTCGGTTAACACCGGCCGGTTCCGGCATCGGTACCAGTAGAGATGGTAACAACAACACGGACCCACGGGTTTCGGTAAGGTAGCATACCGAAGGCGCTACATTACTTACTCGTGTGGCAATCCTCGGTTGCTTCCCGATTACCTCAGGTATCCGAATTGGGAGTGGCGGCCTTTTTTTTACATCTCAAATAGGGCTTATTATTATTATTATTATTATTATTATTATTATTATTATTATTATTATTATTATTATTATTATTATTATTATTATTATTATTATTATTATTATTATTAGTATCATGATATTATTATATATGTATCATACCCCTCTCATACCGGGACCCCTCCCGTACCCTCCCATACCCCTTATCAGTATTATTATTATTATTATTATTATTATTATTATTATTATTATGATTATTATAATTATTATTAAAAAAAATATAGGTATCATACCCCTCCTCCATACCCCTCCCGTATCCTCCCATACTCCATACCCCTCCCATACCCTCCCATACCCCTTATCAGTATTATTATCATTATTATTATTATTATTATTATTATTATTATTATTATTATTATTATTATTATTATTATTATTATTATTATTATTATTATTATTATTATTATTATTATTATTATTATTACCATCTGGGCCCTGTCGCCAGTTCGATTCCCGTCGGTGCCACCAGTATTTTCATTGAACATACCGGTCCGTCTGGAAGTGTTGGAACTGCCCTTGCGGGGGTGTCATTAGAGCCTATCGTCAATTCTTCGTACTCCCCTCACGGGTGAGACGATGGACGCGCATGTGCAGATTTGCATCAGCCATTGACAGAGAAGCACTATTATTATTATTATTATTATTAAAATATAGGTATCATACCCCTCCCATACCCCTCCTGTACCCCTTTTCAGTATTATTATTATTATTATTATTATTATTATTATTATTATTATTATTATTATTATTATTATTATTATTATATTATTATTATTATTATTATTATTATTATTATTATTATTATTATTATTATTATTATTATTATTATTATTATTATTATTATTATTATTATTATGACACCGTGATAGCCCAGTGGTCAAGTTCTACCATCTGGGCCCTGTCGCCAGTTCGATTCCCGTCGGTGCCACCAGTATTTTCATTGAACATACCGGTCTATTTCTGGACCAGTATTTTCATTGAACATACCGGCCCGTCTGGAAGTGTTGGAACTGCCCTTGCGGGGGTGTCATTAGAGCTTATCGTCAATTCTTCGTACTCCCCTCACGGGTGAGACGATGGAGGCGCATGTGCAGAAATGCATCAGCCATTGACAGAGAAGCACTATTATTATTATTATTATTATTATTATTATTATTATTATTATTATTATTATTATTATTATTATTATTATTATTATTATTATTATTATTATTATTATTATTATTATTATTATTATTATTATTATTAAATCTGCCTTGGAGTGTTGACTGTGACATATTTGAGGGAAATCCCGATGAAAAAACCTAGTCACACTTGCTAAACAGAGTTCCAGCCCAATGGCCTCAAGGCGTTAAACTGTGACGCCAACTCATAACCCTTTGGTGGTAGATGCTGGGGAGGAGGGTCGTTGCGCACGTAAAAGATCTTAAACTCCGCATATGCTGGTTGATAGCCCAGGACCCAGCAGACACCAGATTGTTATGGGTGGGGTTTCGAGGCAGCTCTAGCAACCGCGCTTGGTGTATGCACTTGCACATTCGGTGACGTCTTGCAAGAGGTTGCTGGGACTGCGGAATAACCTCGGCTTAGTGCAGTCTTGCCCTCAGGAGCTCCATCGGTGGCCCCGATCATCAGGCGAGAGACTGACACGGGGGGGTGGAGGACCTCGAACAAGGGTATTGGAAGCTTATGTCCGTTGAGGATATGCCATTAGCTGCATCAGTACGCCTCAGATATAGTAATTTTTATTATTATTATTATTATTCTTATTATCATTATTAAAATATAGGTATCATACCCCTCTCATACCCCTCCTCCATACCCCTTATTATTATTATTATTATTATTAGTGGCACCGCGATAGCCCAGTGGTTAAGGTCTACCATCTGGGACCTGTCGCCAGTTCGATTCCCGTCGGTGCCACTATTTTCAAAGGATATTTTCTTTGAATGTATTGGTCTGTCTGGAATGCTTGGAGCTGCCTTGCGGGGGTGTCAGTAGAGCCTATCGTCAAATCTTCGTACTCCCCTCGCGGGTGAGACGATGGAGGCACATGTGCAGAAATGCATTCGCCATTGACTGAGAAGCACTATTATTACTATTATTATTATTATTATTATTATTATTATTATTATTATTATTATTATTATTATTATTATTATTATTATTATTATTATTATCATTAAGGTATAAGAGAGAGAGAGAGAGAGATAGAGAGAGAGAGAGCGAGAGAGAGGCAGAGGGGAGGAGGGGACTAAGTTTGCCAAGACGAATGGACGTAACATCCTTGGCTCCCTTGACAGTGAAACCATACTCCTAGCAGACAATATGTCACCAAAAAAATAATAATAATAATAATTAATAAAATAAAATAAAATAAAATAATAAAAATAATCATAGCAAAAAAGAAAAAAAAATAAATAAATAAATAAATAAATAAAGGTAGATAGGTATAGATAGATATAGGTCAATAGAAAGACCGCTTGAAGGATCGCCATGGTCAATTTCTGCATGTTCTTTGGTAGTTCGTCCTCCCTAGCCAGGCTACCTTACGCTTGGTGTCTTTGCCTTGCCCCAGGAAGGAACGCATGACTAAACAATACCGTGAAAATGTGTGCGTGTCTGTGTGTGTGTTGGGGGGGGGGGGGTACCGTGCATGATCTCTTCGTCAAGTTTGGCACCGTCCTTCTTTCCTGTCTTCTTGAAGTGGTGGTTTTTCATTTGTTGGGCGGTGTCGAAGTAAATCTTTTTGCCGGTTAAGGGATGATTGGCACCTTTTTTCTACAAGCAAAGAAAGAGTCCAGCCACACAAGAACAAAAAATCGAACGAAAAAAAAAACCAAGTCGGAGGGGGGTATGGAAAACACACAAGGCAAGCCCAAGGCACAATGCAGCAAAGTGAACGGGAAGCCGGGAGGAGCGAAAGAGAAACCATCCACATGCATCAGGAATGAAAAACAAACAATAAATTTCCAAAACGCAAGCAGTCCGGCCACACAAGAACAAAAAATCGAACGAAAAAAACCAAGTCGGAGGGGGTATGGAAAACCCACAAGGCAAGCCCAAGGCAAAATGCAGTAAAGTGAACGGGAAGCAGGGAGGAGCGAAAGAGAAACCATCCACATGCATCAGGATGAAAAACAAACAATAAATTTCCAAAACGCAAGCAGTCCGGCCACACAAGAACAAAAAATCGAACGAAAAAAAAAACAGTCGGAGGGGGGTATGGAAAACGCACAAGGCAAGCCCAAGGCAAAATGCAGTAAAGTGAACAGGAAGCCGGGAGGAGCGAAAGAGAAACCATCCACATGCATCAGGAATGAAAAACAAACAATAAATTTCCAAAACGCAAGCAGTCCGGCCACACAAGAACAAAAAATCGAGAGAGAGGGAGAGAGAGAGAGAGAGAGAGAGAGAGAGAGGTATGGGAGGGGTATAGGACGGGTATGGGAGGGTATGAGGAGAGAAAGAGATGAGAGATGATGAGATGAGAGAGAGGAGGGAGAGAGAGAGAGAGGAGAGAGAGAGAGAGAGAGAGAGAGAGAGAGAGAGAGAGAGAGAGAGAGAGAGAGGTATGGGAGGGGTATGGGAGGGTATACTATGAGGGGAGACAGAGAGATAGAGAGAGAGATAGATAGAGAGAGAGAGAGAGAGAGAGAGAGAGAGACTATACCGGTAACTTATCCTCCTCCTTGTCAGAGAGAGAGATAGTAGTAGTAGTAGTAGTAGTAGTAGTAGTAGTAGTAGTAGTAGTAGTAGTAGTAGTAGTGGTATAGTACTAGCAGCCTCATACCCCTCCATACCCCTCCTATACCATCCATACCCGCACAACAGGCTTGAGAGAGAGAGAGAGGCAAACCTTCCAAGAAAGAGTCTGTAGATATAGCTATACCCGACTGTTGTAACGCAGATGACCTCAGCGAATCCTTGGGTTCAGCTATATCTGCGTTACGTAAATCACTTTGACAAATTTTGACTTAAGAGTAAGCAAGAGGAAACAGTACCTTCAGGCAAGGAATCATCACTCGATTCCTCAGACAATACCTTACCGCGATGAGGAATCATCTTGGGAACCGTTTGACGACTCCTAGTATGCTCAACGAAATTTTGAGTAGCGGTGGAGCAGGAGGCGTCCCACACAGCTTGAGGTAGCAAAAGGCATCAAAGTTAAGCAAAAGCGGCAGGGTTGCTAGTATGTTAGCAAGGTTGATGTAGGGAACAAGCAAGAGGGGATTCCCAAACAAAAAGTGCTGCGCCAAAAAGGGGCTTGGTAACCGCTACAAGGTACGGAAACGGTCCGTTTTTGCACAATGTGGAGGTTCCGGCCTCTTGAAACCAAAAATCTCAACAAAAAGTCAACGCAAACAACGGCGCTGAATGGACGCACAAATGGACCCGGCTCAAAAAGTCAGAGGGCGCTGGCATACCTCCCGCCTTGGGTTTTTGCCTTGTGTCGAGACTCGAGAGACGCGAGAGTCCCCGAACGGTCAAGACATCGACGTTCTCATGTCGTCGTCTCAAGATGAAGGTACCAAACATTTATTGCAGTGCTTCTCCGAATTTTGCTTGATTGTTTTGTACTTAGAAGCCATGAAAACGGAAAGCCCCGAGAAGAAGACAAAAAAAGAAGAATCCACCGAGGAAGACGACGAGGAAGAGTCAGAAGCCGGGGAAAAATCAGAAGCCGAGCAAGAACCAGAAGCCGAGGAGGAGGACGACAACATCACCAACGACAGGTGTGATTGTGTGTGTGCGTGTGCAAGTTGCTGTGTGTGTGCGTGCGTGCTACTATAGCTACTACTACTACTACTACTAGGCTAGGCTAGGAAGGGTAACTGTTTTTCTTATTCAGCCTACTACTACTACTACTAATTTACTACTACTACTTACTACTACTACCACTACTACTACTACTACTACTACTACTACTACTACTACTACTACTACTACTACTACTTACTACTACTTACTACTACTACTACTACTGCTACTACTGCTAATGCCAAAATAAAAACTACTACTGCTACTACTACTACTACTACTACTACTACTACTACTACTATTCTCTCTCTCTCAGACTCTCTCTCTCTCTCTCTCTCTCTCTCTCTCTCTCTCTTTCTCTTTCTCTCTCTCTCTCTCACCCTCTCTCTTTCTCTCTTTGTGAACCTCTCTCTGTCTCTCTGTTTCTCTCTTTCTGTCAATGTCTCTCTGTGTGTGTGTATCTCTCTCTCTCTCTCTCTCTCTCTTTGTGAACCTCTCTCTCTCTCTCTCTCTCTCTCTCTCTGTGAACCCCTCTCTGTCTCTCTGTGAACCTCTCTGTCTCGTTTCTCTCTTTCTGTCAATGTCTCTCTCTCTCTCTCTCTCTCTTTGTGAATCTCTCTCACTCTCTCCCTCTCTGTCTCTCTCTGTCTCTCTCTCTCATCTAGATACTGAAAAGTACCAAAGCACATCAAAAAAGAGCGACCGATGCTCGTCTCACCGTTCCCAGGCATCCAGAGACTATGGGACCTTGTCTCTCTTCTTCTCCTTCTTTGCTTTTATTGAGAGAACAATTTTTACAATTGGACTCAGGGAACGTCCACTTGAAAAGTATAGCTAGTAAGTTATACCTTTATCAAAGGTGGAAACCTAGTTATTAAGTTGAGCGTATTAAGGAAGATATTAATATTAAAATGTATTCAGCGGCTCAGTATTAATATTGTATTATAGTTATTAAAATTAATATTTTTGCTTAGATATATTGCGCGGTGATATATATTATTATGTTATGTTATGAGTATATGTAATTGTAAAGCTGTATACGTAGTAGTCTAACGTATGTGTGGCGGCCCCCCTCCCCCCCCCCCCCTCTCTCTCTCTCTCTTACTCTCTCAAGCCTGTTGTGCGGGTATGGAGGGTATAGGACGGGTATGGGGCTACTACTACTACTACTACTACTACTACTACTACTACTACTACTACTACTACTATTTACTTCTACTGCTACTTACTAGTTTATCCTTCCCGTTGCCTTTTTTTCTACCAAGTGTTGATGCAAAACGCATCTTTCTCTTTCAAGTAGGTGACCAAGATATCATGGACGATGACTCTGGCGCCATCTCCGACTCTTGCTCTAGCTCTGACAGTTCCAGTACTCTCTCCGACGGTCTCTCTCTCTCTCTCTTCGTGCGGGGGTATGGGTGGGGTATGAGGTCGCAAATTAGCATTCATATTTGGGGTATGAGGGGTATGGGAGGGGTATGAGGCCGCGCCGACTCTTTCTCTGGCTCTGACAGTTCCAGTACTCTCTCTGACGGTCTCTCTCTCTCTCTCTCTCTCTCTCTCTCTCTCTCGTGCGGGGGTATGAGGTCGCAAAGTAACTGTTGTTCATACTTGGTGTATGAGGGGTATAGGGTATGGGGTATGAGGGGTATGCAGCTACTAGTACTACTTCTACTATTTCCCTCTGCCGTCTAGCCAGAGCAAGAGTCGGCGCGGCCTCATACCCCTCCCATACCCCCATACCCCTCATACCCCCATACCCCTCATACCCCAAATATGAATGCAACTTTGCGACCTCATACCCCTCCCATACCCCAATACACAGAAATTGGGAGCTTGTTAAATGAAGTGCTAGGGTTTCTGGGGCCGCATGGAATCTGTTTGAATTTACGCAAGGACTGATAGCAGTTTGAATTTACGCATAAACAAAAAGACAGAGTTGTAATGGTTGCTTGGTCAGCAGCCGCAACTTGTATAACTGTGTATTTGCTAATGCATCAGCGAGCCACGAATACTAAAGTAACTGGAACTGTCAGAGCCAGAGCAAGAGTCGGCGCGGCCTTATACCCCTTCCATACCCCATACCCCTCATACCCCAAATATGAATGCACTCTCTCCTGTCCCATACACCGGGGTATGATACCGGGGTATCATACCCCGGGGTATGATACCAACTTTGCGACCTCATGCCCCACCTTGCCACGAATGCTGAAATCATAACGGATGTGCAAATAAACAAAAATACCGATATGTCAGTGTATGCTTGGTCAGCAGCCACAACTTGTATAATTCTGTGTTTGCGCTTATGCAAGCATGAGCAAGCCACGAATACTTAAGTCATAGAGGTATAATAGGGTGTCCTACTTGATGTTTGAGACATGGAACATAAGCTGCTGAGGTCTATTTTTTTTCTTTTCTTTTTTTGCCACATCAGCTTAATCTCTACTGCCAGTAGCAAGCACTAAGTTTTTTTTTTTTTTTTTTTTTTTTTTTTTTTTTTTTTTTTTCCTCCCTCAGTAGTCGTAGTAATCGAGACCACAATCACTCTGGACAAGAAAGAATAAAAAATCAGACATAAGCAGACCTGACAGTTCCAGTACTCTCTCTGACGGTCTCTCTCTCTCTCTCTCTCTCTCTCTCTCTCTCTCTCTCTCTCTTCGTGCGGGAGTATGGTTGGGGTATGAGGTCGCAAAGTTGCATTCATATTTGGGGTATGGTGTATGGGGTATGGGAGGGTATGAGGCCGCGCCGACTCTTGCTCTGGTTCTGAAAGTTCCAGTACTCGCTCTGACGGTGTCTCTCTCTCTCTCTCTCTCTCTCTCTCTCTCTCTCTCTTCGTGCGGGGGTATGGTTGAGGTATGAGGTCGCATTCATATTTGGGGTATGAGGGGTATGGTGTATGGGGTATGGGAGGGGTATGAGGCCGTGCCGACTCTTGCTCTGGCTCTGACAGTTCCAGGACTCTCTGACGGTTTCTCTCTCTCTCTCTCTCTCTCTCTCTCTCTCTCTCTCGTGCGGGGGTATGATGTCGCAAAGTTGCATTCATATTTGGGGTATGGGGGTATAGGGTATGAGGGGTATGAGGTCGCAAAGTTGCATTCATATTTGGGGTATGGGGTATGAGGCCGCGCCGACTCTTGCTCTGGCTCTGACAGTTCCAGTTACTTTAGTATTCGTGGCTTGCTGATGCATTAGCAAATACACAGAGTTAATATTACAAGTTGTGGCTGCTGACCAAGCAACAATAACATCTCTGGGTGTATGTCAACGATTATTCTTCTCTGACTTCCCTAAATCCACGTTAAATCCACTATTTTGATGAGAATAATCGTTGACTGCCTATGTCGACATCGTGAGTACTGTATTTGCCTGGATATATGCAGCTGAGTCTCCTTGGCGACAAACCAGAAGCTGGCATCATCAGCGTCTTCGCCATCTTGCTTTTCTCCTTGAAACTTAAACCCTAGCACTTTATTCAACAAGCTCGAAATTTCTGTGTATTTGGGTATGGGTGGGGTATGGGAGGGGTAATAGTATGAGGTCGCATTCGTATTTTTGTCGGTGCAGGTTCTCCTCATGCCATGTATGGGGTATGAGGGGTATGGGAGGAGTATGAGGTCGCAAAGTCGCATTCATAATTATTATTATGTTGCATAAATTGTACTAAGGAGGGGTACTACTTAGATATATGTGTTGGATAAATTGTTCGGGACAGAAACCCTAGCACTTTATTCAACAAGCTCCCAATTTCTTGCTACTGGCAATTTGAAAATAAGCTGGTGTGGACAAAAAAAGAAAATAAACCTCACCAGTTTTTATTCGATGCGGCCCCAGAAACCCTAGCACTTTATTCAACAAGCTTCCAATTTCTGTGTATTGGGGTATGGGAGGGGTAATATGAGGTCGCATTCGTATTTTTGTTTGTGCAGATTACCTTCATGCCATGTCGGCCAAGAAGCTGCGTCGTGCCCGCAGGGAAGCCAAGGAGCGCGTCGCCGGACGCCTGCATGGAGGCAGGGAGGAACGGGGCCGACATCAGCCGTACACGCGATTATCGGTTTTGATTGGTCGGGCTATGGGAGAGCATGGTGGCGTGACCATTGCTGAGGCGTTCGAGCTGGTGATGAGATGGAAAGAGAAGCACCCTTCCGTGTCCAAGACTGCTGCGATTAAGTTATGGGACATCCTAGGAGTGTTGATTTGCCCGGACGGAATTAATTGGCCTAATCTCCAGACACTGATCTATGATATTCGGGAAGTTGCAGGAACCGGGGGGTTCGAAAAATTGGAAGTTTGCAGGAACCAGTGTCGGGAAGGGTTGTATTGGAGGCACAGAAGCGGCTTGGAAGCGTGCCAAACATGTCGACGCCCCAGGACTGACGCGCTCAGCTTTTATCACAGGAAGTAATCTCTATCTCCCGCCATACCACATTATATCCACTATCACTTTAGCATTCGTGGCTGGCTCATGCTTGCATTAGCGCATACTCAGGGATGTACAACTTGTTGTTGTTACGGCAAGGTTAAGGAAGATAAGATTTTGTCGCATTCTTGGCTTCTCTAATCTTTCCGCATACCCAAGGATATACAAGTTGTGGCCGCTGGCCAAGCAACACTGACATCCCTGTACATGTGTATGTGTCCACGCGCCATATCCGTTAATGATTTTAGCATTCGTGGCTGGCTCGAGGGACTACGCGCTCATCCAGCCAGACGTGCGCTCCTGGTGGATGCAAAAGAGCGCGACTACAAGAAAGCTGAGGCAATGCGGGTCCCTGGTTATGTGTCCATTCGAGATCGGCCGTTGGAGAGTATTGGAGACGCCATCGACAGCCCTAGATATGAGGATTATTTGAAGAATTTGCCTCTAGAGGTAAAGGTAGTGACTTAGTCTGTGATTAAATATTATTCCACTGTGCCCCGCGTTCTGCAATAAGCTACCCCTCATACCTCGCCTCGCATACCCCTCTCATACCCCGCCTGTCATACCCCTCTCATACCCCTGTACCATACCCCTGTCTCTCATACAGTATTACCCCGCCTCTCATACCCCTGTCCCATACCGCTTGTCTCATACCCCTGTCCCATACCCCGCCTCTCATACCGCTGTCCCATACCCCTGTCTCATACCCCTGTCCCATACCCCTGTCCCATACCCCTGTCTCATACCCCGCCTCTCTACGTATACCCCTGTCTCATACCCCGCCTTTCTACGTATACCCCTGTCCCATACCCCGTTTCTCATACCCCTGTCCCATATCCCTGTCTCATACCCCGCCTCTCATACCCCTGTCCCATATGATGTCGATAAAGATGTATGTATGTATGTATGTATGTATGTAGCGTAAGACACTATAGCTGCCAGTGTCGAACCGGGACCTGTCATTGATGAT
Source organism: Paulinella micropora (assembly GCA_019918135.1). NCBI lineage: Eukaryota > Cercozoa > Imbricatea > Euglyphida > Paulinellidae > Paulinella > Paulinella micropora. The sequence goes on along the minus strand of WBZZ01003023.1, from coordinate 14,261 downwards.
GTATGTATGATACCCGGGTATGATACCCCTGTCCCATACCCGGGTATGATACCCCTGTCATACCCCACCTCTCTCTCTCTCAAAAAGTTACAAGTATTAATAGTAAAAGTTTTTTTTTACTTTTTACTTTTTTCAAATATTCATATTCCCATCGAAAATTGTATGTAGGATGTGAAAAACTGGCTGTCAATTTGTTGGTCATGGGATGCGTCCCCAATACAGAAGGGTAAGCGTGCTCAAAAAAAATCACAAACACTAACTACTGGTAGAGTAATGGACTTTGAACAACAACATAGAAACAGAAAATGGAACACTGAAATTTTTGATATTTTGCCGTACGGTGAAAAGCCAAGTAATTGGTGGCCATGGTGCGAAGCGACTTTCACTGAACTTGTAGAACAGAAAGTGCACATTTACTCTATATGTGCCGACACGCCAGCCATGTGTGACATTATGTGTCATATCGGCCCCAAAAGTGTACGAGGCTGCCCTTACAGCTGGTGCAGAGGAAAGCAAATAGATGGAGATAAGAAACGTGTTAGTTGGCTCGTTGACGAACCCCCGTGTAGGAGAAAAACAACAGATGAGTATGAGCTGTTTGGCGCTGCAGCTGACGCGCGTGGGGAAGAAATAAACGGATTTACAGGGAGAAGTCCACTGCTTTTGTTGGAACGCTCCTGTTTACGAAGATGTGATGCAGACTTCGCGCATAGCATTGGTTATGGTATTGTTTTGCGTTATATGTTGCCCTTGTTCAAAGGAATAAGAAGTATATCGATTCAACCTTTTAAAGAATGTAAAAATAAACCCAGAACACCAGCAGAGAAAAGAAACGAAGAAGAGAGACAGGAAAAATATGAGATAGATAAAGCAATCAAATTAAGATACAAGGCTAAAAATAATCTGTTAAAGATAAAACAAGAACATTGGAAGGCAATGGATGAGAGGTGGTTAAGGTTTTGTGCAGAATCTGGTTATTCAACAACTGCTGTTCCTTTTGGTGATCCCAAGTCGAAGAGCACCAAAAGTCGCATGACTATGCACGAGTGCATAAAGTACGCAGTTAATTGCTACAGCGATGCGAAAGATATAGGTATCATACCCCTCTCATACCCCTCGAGGGACAATGATGGCTCACTGAACATCCAAAGGGTCACCATCCCATGTGTTCCCGTGCCCCCAGCCAACCAGGACTTGGTGGGACACACTGGTTGGCCTACCTCTCCAGTGGATGTAGCACAACAGCTTGCATTCCCAGAGGTCACTACCCTCACATCCCCAACAACCTGTATGGGGATGGAGTTCAGTGGAGGAGGAGTACTATGGTCCTGGATGGGAAAGAGAAAGTGTTGGGAATAAGTTCCAACGTCGGAGGGGAATTCGTAGGGACCAAAACCCTCCCTGACTTAGTCCGACTTTGGCAGGACGTATGTATCTTCCGAGACAGGCTTCTCGATGACGCCTGGACCGTACCACCAACACACTCCCGTACCCCTCATTTTCTTTGATGGTTTGCAGGCGGATTAACAGGTGGAGCTTATGACACATGGGCAGCGTTGTGTGAGCTTTTTGGTGCTATGGATCCTGAGAGTAAGTTTGGTCGTGAAGGCTCCATAATGATAACAGGTCAGTATGTAGAGGATTTGAAGGTGAAGGAAAGAGATGTACGTAGGCTAGTACTAGCTAACTTACCTCCAACTGATCATGCCTATGTTTTCCATGCAGTTGAGCATATCATTGAAACTATGAAAGAGATAGGTAGCCTACGCAATATATGGACTATGCCTGGCGAACGCACTATGGGAGGGCAGGTGCGGCAGATACATAGCAAATCTAATCCTACCGCTAATCTAGCTGCAGTCGTATCTCAAAACGCGAACTCAAGAGCACAAGCAGGGTTTGTGCAGCTTGGTAACGACTTTCTAGATAGGATGGAAAGTGTTCCAAATCTTTCCAAAACTGTAGAAAAAATTAAAGAATTATGATATTAATATAATTATAATTTAATATTAATATTAAATTAATCGAAGATATAGATAGGTATAATTTAAATATCATACCCCTCCCATACCCCTCATCATTATTATTGTATTATAATATTATTTACACAAGCACTGTTTTAATAGAATACTTACCACTTATTATTATTATTATTATTATTATTACTATTATTCCAGTATTTTCATTGAACATAGATCCGTCTGGACCAATATTTTCATTGAACATACCGGCCCGTCTGGAAGTGTTGGAACTGCCCTTGCGGGGGTGTCATTAGAGCTTATCGTCAATTCTTCGTACTCCCCTCACGGGTGAGACGATGGAGGCGCATGTGCAGAAATGCATCAGCCATTGACAGAGAAGCACTATTACTGTTATTATTATTATTATTATTATTATTATTATTATTATTATTATTATTATTATTATTATTATTATTATTATTATTATTATTATTATATTATTACAATATTATCAAGTTATTATATAAAGTTATTATTATTATTATTATTATTATTATTATTATTATTATTATTATTATTATTATTATTATTATTTACGCAAACACTCTAGTAATAAAATACTTACCACTCGTAGAAGCTGAGTATGAAACAGAAGAGATGGAACTGAAGTGCTATCAAATATGTATATTAACAAAAGCGGTACACAACTTATTATTAAAATTATCATCGTCATTATCTCAGTTTATCATTATTAATATATATTACAACTTCATATATATCATCTTATGAGTATTCAATTCTATCTAAGTCTCTCTCCTAGGCTCTCTCTCTCTCTCTCTCTCTCTCAGGCTCTCTCTCTTTCAAGATGCAGCTTGGTAACGACTTTCTAGGTAGAATGGAAAGTGTTCCAAATCTTTCCAAAACTGTAAAATTAATTGAAGATATAGGTATTAATATCATACACATCTCATACCCCTCCTTCACCCTTTCCATATCCCTCATCATTATTATTATATTGTATTATTATTTACGCAATCACTGTTTTACTGAATAGAATACTTGTCACTCATTATTATTATTATTATTATTATTATTATTATTATTATTATTATTATTATTATTATAGTATTATTGTAGTATTATTGTTATTATTATATATTATTATTATTATTGTTATTAATATTATTATTATTATTTGGACACCGTGATAGCCCAGTGGTCAAGTTCTACCATCTGGGCCCTGTCGCCAGTTCGATTCCCGTCGGTGCCACCAGTATCTTCATTGAACATACCGGTCCGTCTGGAAGTGTTGGAACTGCCCGTGTGCGGGGGTGTCATTAGAGCCTATCGTCAATTCTTCGTACTCCCCTCACGGGTGAGACGATGGAGGCGCATGTGCAGATTTGCATCAGCCATTGACAGAGAAGCACTATTATTATTATTATTATTATTATTATTATTATTATTATTATTATTATTATTATTATTATTATTATTATTATTATTATTATTATTATTATCATTATTAATAGTGGCACCGCGATAGCCCAGTCGTTAAGGTCTACCATCTGGGACCTGTCGCCAGTTCGATTCCCGTCGGTGCCAGTATTTTCAAAGGATATTTTCTTTGAAAGTATTGGTCTGTCTGGAAGCTAGTTAAGGCTGCTTGGAGCTGCCTTGCGGGGGTGTCAGTAGAGCCTATCGTCAAATCGAGTCTTCGTACTCCCCTCGCGGGTGAGACGATGGAGGCGCATGTGCAGAAATGCATTCGCCATTGACTGAGAAGCACTATTATTATTATTAATATTATTATTATTATTAGTGGCACCGCGATAGCCCAGTGGTTAAGGTCTACCATCTGGGACGTGTCGCCAGTTCGATTCCCGTCGGTGCCAGTATTTTTAAAGGATATTTTCTTTGAAAGTATTGGTCTGTCTGGAAGGCTTGGAGCTGCCTTGCGGGTGTGTCAGTAGAGCCTATCGTTAAATTTTTGTACTCCCCTCGCGGGTGAGACGATGGAGGCACATGTGCAGAAATGCATTCGCCATTGACTTAGAAGCACTATTATTATTAATATTATTATTAATATTATTTTTATTTTTTACACAAACACTATAGTAATAAAATACTTACCACTCGTAGAAGCGGAGTATGAAGCAGAAGAGATCAGCAATGATCAGTCACCTGGAAATGGAGTGGTATCAAAGATGAATTAATATAAAAGCGGGAACCAACTTATTATTAAAATAATCATCATCATTATCTCAGTTTATTATATCATTATTGATACCACTGTCCCATACCACTGTCTCATATCCCTGTCTCATATCACTGTCCCATACCTGTCTCATACCCGAGGTATGATATCCCTGTCCCATACCCCTGTCTCATACCCGGGGTATGATACCCCTGTGCCAAACGATACCCCCCCCCCCCCATACTCAGGTATGATACCCCTATTTCATACCCCTGTCCAATACATCGGGGGGATATTTGGGCGGGGGGGGGGGGGGTATCATACTCCAGGGGTATGGGGGGGGTATGATGGGTATGAGGGGGTATGAGGGGGGTATGCATACCCCAGGGTATCATACCCGGGTATCGTTTGGCTGTGTTTGCAACCAGAAGCAATGCTTCTTCTTCCTGTGTCAGCCGATGTCAACTGGACATTGATTGGAAAGCATCTTGATGATCAAAGGAAAGCCCGAAGCTCGGCGTCAATTTACGAAGCGCTGGTAGAAATCGACATGCAGAACCACCCAACAAGAAAGAGGAAAAGGGAAGAAAACGAGAAGCGTGTTGCAATCAAAATTACTGAATCGCTGAACGCTATGACCCTGGCAGACGTTGAAGCTTTACAAAAGCTCGACGATCAACAACGACGCAGGCTAAGGGCAGTTTATCTACTCACGGTGCAAACGACGCGAGGCAGTGTCATGAGTCCCGATGTGTTGCCTGCATTTTCGGACGCGATGACTACCAAGGAGTGGCTTGCTTTTTATGTCGCTGTTTTTCATGCATGGACACCAGTAGTGCGATCCTACTGTTCCCAAGTCTTACCGGCTCAAGTCCACGAGCGAGAGTTGGAAAAATGCGAACAAGCCTTACGGGCCCGGGGTGTATACGTTGGTGATTTGTTGCGACCACGACCGGAATTGGAGCCATTTTTGGTGTCGCTGAAGCTCATAAACAAATCAATATGTGAAATTATAGTGAGTTATTGCTGAACAACGCCAGGGCCTACCCAGAGGGGACATGAAAAACAAATTAGAATCTCGCAGCAGGGCCACCATCAGCAGCAGCACCAACAGCAGTAGCACCACCACCTCTTAAAGGACTGTTTAGTGTGACGAATAAAAGTAAATTGCAGCTCGGCAATACGCCCCTATGTGCGCATACGCAAATTGTTCTTTCCAAACTGTACTTTATGGGGGCACCAAGGAATTGCTTGGCTGGGTGTCACCGGGAATGGCGGGGAAGGGGCCATTTCCCTGCAGCATTTTGGAAAAGGAATCAGTCTTTGATTTCCGGGCATGCTACTTTTATACTAACCTACAGCTACTACTTTTAGAATAGCTTATAGCTAACGCTGCAGTGTCTTTTGACATTTGCCTGTTTTCCTGAAAGGTGGGGCGTGATGGTTGACCTCTTTGCCCGTACGACCAAAAATTAGTTGATTTGTCTTGCAATCTGTGCAGGTGCAGGTGCCTGGAGAAAACAGCAGCAGCACAACCCGCATTATGCATGCTTCCGAGGATGAAGAGTCACCAGCGGAAGCGGCACCAGCTGTACCAGCGGCACCAGCGAAAGCGGCGTTAAGCCAGGCATCAACAAAAAGACAAAAGCGTACTCACCAAGAACAATTAATTGGACTTTCTCACAAAGAGTTTCCCGAAGATCTTTTGGAAAAAATCTGGTCTTTCTTGGTCCCGGAGGAGCACCTAGCGCTGCAAGCGTTGTCGAGGTACTTTTTCCACAGAAAAATTTCAAGAGTGCAGCGTTAATATACCGAAGCTGGGTACTATTTCTGCACCTGTTGATTGCACAAACGGGCGAGACCCCGACTGTCACCTTGATGAGAGTCCAAATATTGCGCAGAAAAAGAAAGGAAGGACCTCTTCAGAGGCAGAGCAACCATCGCAAGCTCAAGACTTGCAGATTACGCGAAAAAGTTCATGTGCAAAAGCAAGACTCGATTATGCAGGAGTGGATGGTAACAGCGAAGAAAACGAGACTTCAAAGGATGAATGGACCGGCTCACAGGGTCACGGTGACAACAGTGAATCTTCTGAATCAGAAGGAGAAGTTCCGGAACAGAAGCAAAGGAGAAGACCTGTTAGGGTTGAGGAGTACACGAGCGATGGTTCTGAGGATAAATCAAGAGTCTATTTAACGAAGCAGGATGAGACCAACAGAAACTTGGAGTTGCATCCAGGCACCGACAGAAACCGGTTGAAGGAATGGATTCCACGCACGGATTTCCAACCGTTGTGCGTGTTCAAAAAACTACAGCACAAATCAAAAGGTGCCACTCAGGGCAGAATCCCCAAAGAAATCATGAGAATTGTGGGCATGCATCCTGCTCCGAATATCCGTCGTAAGGCAATCAGGGGGAAAGAAACTTACCAGCTTGTGGAAGACGATTTCGTCCATGACCCCTCTGCAGAGAACAACATCATGAGCCAACACAAGGAGAAGTAGCATAATGGCTGCAGCAACGTGGATGGTGTGGCTAAGAAAACAGGACAAAGATAAGTACGCAAAGAAGTACTAGTACTTAGTAGTTTTTTGGGCAACGACCACCACCAGCAGCGCCAGTGACCAGCCCCAGCAGCGCCACCACCACCTGCAGCTGTCTGCACGTTCCACAACGCGCTCACTGCGCGGTCCTGCGAGATGGTGTGGCTAAGACAACCGGACAAAGATAAGTACGCGAAGAAGTAGTTTTGTGGGCAACGACCACCACCAGCAGCGCCAGCAGCATTGTCCATTATGATAAATAAAAGTAAAAATGAACTTCTTTTAACGTTGTGCTTCCGAAATCTGCTTTCCAAACTGCAGTCTATGGGGGCACCAAGGGTCTGTTTGGCTGGGTGTCACCGGGAATGGCGGGGAAGGGGCCATTTCCCAGCAGCATTAAAAAAAAAAAAAAATTCTTCCGAGGATGCTACTGTATACTAGCCTAAAACTGTTACTTTCAAAAATAATAGCGTATTACTAAAGCTGCCGAGTCTTTGTCATGTGCCTGTTCTCCTGAAAGGTGGGCCGTGATGGTTGCGTCTTTGCGTATACATGCGACCACAATTTGATTCGTCTTGCAATTTGTGCAGGTGGCTTAGAAAGACACCGCAGTATGCATGCTTCCGAGGACAAAGGGTTACCAGCGGAAGCGACACCAGCGACACCTGCGGCATCAGCGGTTTCTGGTTTGCATTCGATATACGATGCGACTATAAGCTGCCTTTTTTGAATATATAGGTCAAGAAACGCCGAAACCAGGATCGCCATATCATTCTTTTCTGCGACGATCAACGCTTCATGATTTTTTTCATAATTGGCGTCATCAAAAATTGACCGTCAGCAGCAGCACCAGCAGCGGCACCAGCACCAGCAGCAGCACCAGCACCAGCAGCACCGTGCATCAATGGTTGGCGTCTTTGCCTGTACATTGCGACTACAAGTTGATCTGTTTTTGTGATGTATGCAGGTGCCTGGAACCCGCATTATGCATGCTTCCGAGAATAAAGGGCCACCACTGGAAGCGGTACCAGCGGTACCAGCGGTACCAGCGGCACCAGCGGCAGCGGCGGCAGCGGCGGCAGCGGCACCAGCGATAGCGGCACCAGCACCGGCGGAGGAACCTGTGGAACCGCTCAAACCAGAAGTAGTATGTATACCCCACCTTGCTTAGGTACCTCTAAGACTCAAAGAATTTGTTAAATCTACCACCTGAAATTCTGGCTGTATTGGCTGTTCAAGGTACCTTCACACAATAATGCACAAAACTCACCGTTACTAGATTATGTTTATATAGCCCCACAACAGACGGAGCGGCGAGCTAGGGCAAAATTGTTTGCTTTTTTTTCTTGAATGTGTAGGTCAAAATATACAAACACTAGGTTCTAAATATGGTTTCCGCATTATGCGGGTAACGCTGGATGAGTTTTTTGTACATGGTGTTATGACAAAATGATCAGAAGCGCTAGCGACAGTACGAGCACAAGCAGCAGCATCAGCACCAGCGGTATCAGGATTAGCAACGCAATCACTAGCAGCAGGAACAGCAGCAGCACCAGCAGCAGCACCAGCAGCAGCACCAGCACCAGCACCAGCACCAGCACCAGCAGCAGCGCTAACAATTGCAATTGTAGCAGCGATGGACAGAACGAACTCCAACTTGACATATGCTGGCGGGAGATGAACCATGTCATTGTTCAGGAAGCTGTCAAAGTTTTGCAACCAGAAGCAATGCTTCTACTTCCTGTGTCAGCCGATGTCAACTGGACATTGATTGGAAAACATCTTGATGATCAAAGGAAAGCCCGAAGCTCGGCGTCAATTTACGAAGCGCTGGTAGAAATCGACATGCAGAACCACCCAACAAGAAAGAGGAAAAGGGAAGAAAACGAGAAGCGTGTTGCAATCAAAATCACTGAATCGCTGAACGCTATGACCCTGGCAGACGTTGAAGCTTTACAAAAGCTCGACGATCAACAACGACGCAGGCTAAGGGCAGTTTATCTACTCACGGTGCAAACGACGCGAGGCAGTGTCATGAGTCCCGATGTGTTGCCTGCATTTTCGGACGCGATGACTACCAAGGAGTGGCTTGATTTTTATGTCGCTGTTTTTCATGCATGGACACCAGTAGTGCGATCCTACTGTTCCCAAGTCTTACCGGCTCAAGTCCACGAGCGAGAGTTGGAAAAATGCGAACAAGCCTTACGGGCCCGGGGTGTATACGTTGGTGATTTGTTGCGACCACGACCGGAATTGGAGCCATTTTTGGTGTCGCTGAAGCTCATAAACAAATCAATATGTGAAATTATAGTGAGTTATTGCTGAACAACGCCAGGGCCTACCCAGAGGGGACATGAAAAACAAATTAGAATCTCGCAGCAGGGCCACCATCAGCAGCAGCACCAACAGCAGTAGCACCACCACCTCTTAAAGGACTGTTTAGTGTGACGAATAAAAGTAAATTGCAGCTCGGCAATACGCCCCTATGTGCGCATACGCAAATTGTTCTTTCCAAACTGTACTTTATGGGGGGCACCAAGGAATTGCTTGGCTGGGTGTCACCGGGAATGGCGGGGAAGGGGCCATTTCCCTGCAGCATTTTGGAAAAGGAATCAGTCTTTGATTTCCGGGCATGCTACTTTTATACTAACCTACAGCTACTACTTTTAGAATAGCTTATAGCTAACGCTGCAGTGTCTTTTGACATTTGCCTGTTTTCCTGAAAGGTGGGGCGTGATGGTTGACCTCTTTGCCCGTACGACCAAAAATTAGTTGATTTGTCTTGCAATCTGTGCAGGTGCAGGTGCCTGGAGAAAACAGCAGCAGCACAACCCGCATTATGCATGCTTCCGAGGATGAAGAGTCACCAGCGGAAGCGGCACCAGCTGTACCAGCGGCACCAGCGAAAGCGGCGTTAAGCCAGGCATCAACAAAAAGACAAAAGCGTACTCACCAAGAACAATTAATTGAACTTTCTCACAAAGAGTTTCCCGAAGATCTTTTGGAAAAAATCTGGTCTTTCTTGGTCCCGGAGGAGCACCTAGCGCTGCAAGCGTTGTCGAGATACTTTTTCCACAGAAAAATTTCAAGAGTGCGAGCGTTAATATACCGAAGCTGGGTACTATTTCTGCACCTGTTGATTGCACAAACGGGCGAGACCCCGACTGTCACCTTGTGCGACGGTGGCAAGCAGGAAGCGGCGCGACCGGCCGACGGCCGTCGTCTTGGAGAAAGGCGTGGTCACGGAGCAAGAAAACGGCTGTGGGAGGAAGCCAAAACAGCGAGCGATTTGATGATATGTCCCCACGGCCAAGGCATCAGCAAATTGCTCAAGGTTTTGTGGAATTGCAAGAGCAGATCTGTATGTAAAGGGCATGAGGTCAAGTTGCTGGTTGGTTTGTTGCTGGTGGTGTTGCTGGTGGTGTTGGTATTGCTGGTTGTGACGTTGCTGGCGGTATTGCTGGTGATGTTAACGTTGCCGGTGATTTTGCTGGTCGTGCTGTTGGTGCTGCAGCTGTTAGCAGAGAATAATTGCTTCCGGTGCTGGTGCAGTTGCTACTGTTTGCAACATTTAATTTCGATTCTTGGTGTAAAATGCATCAGGTCGCATGGCCGGAACTTGTGCGGTGCTGGAACACATATTTTTGGCGCGGGCCACTGTACGTCAACTACCAGACAGTCTGTGATGAATTTGCGACACCACCTCCAACACTACTTCTTGGAAAATATGCATACAAGTGGCAGTGGGAACAAAGTACCCTGGGCGTTAGATTTGTGGTGCTGTCACTCTACGGAAAAACGCTAGAGCACGCAGATCTGGATGCGCATCAATTACTTGGTTTTGTGGATCGGGATGTTGACCCACACAAAAGGCCGCTTGCTTTATATCTCTTGAGGAACTACGGTTGGGATCATAACGTAGGTCAACAAGAGTCTATGTGGCATGAAAAAGAACGACCCTGGCTTAGAGTAACTGTAATGAATTATGCAAGCAGTTCCATTTGCGATTATCAGTCGGTTTGGAGCTATTTCGGACTATTGTCCACAATGCTGCTGGCTCATGCTTGTGATGCAGGAAACGCTCGTGCTCCTGGTGATTGTTTCCTCGTCTTCTGGTACTCATGCATATGGTGGTGGTGCTGGTGGGCACTTCTTTTGTCATGGCTGGTACTGCTGGTGGTGCTGCTGGTGGTGCTGCTGGTGTGATGCTTATTTGCCGCAACGCAATGCGCAAGCTGGCGTTGATTATGAACCCAGCATGGCATTATATATACATACCTACTACATGAGAAATCAGAGATGATCAAACAAATTGTTACCTAAGTGGTGGTGGTTCTGGTACTGGTGGAGGTGTTGCTGGTGGTGGTGCACGTGTTGGTACTGCTGCAGCTGGTGGTGGTGCTGCTGGTGGTGGTGGCGCTTCTGCTCGTGGTGGTGCTGCTGCTGTGATGGTGGTGCTGCTGTGGTGGTGGCGCTGCTGGCGGTGGTCGTTGCCGAGGTACCGTCCAAGGATTGCATTCGAGGAAAAGTGTCTCCAGAGTGTTTAGTGCTCCATTTGACAATTTAATATGTACGCCGTCATGCTTGCATCGTTGGGAACTCGAAATACGAGCATCTATGGTCCCAGGTCTGCAATTGATGCTAACTGTCTCCAGAGTTCCTAGATTGACCAACTTGATACGTACGCCATCCACCAATTTGAGATTGAGCTTCTGAGTGCGTTCCAAACCTCCAGCTGCATTTCGAAGCGGTTCGCCGAATGCCAACACGCAACCAACCGAACTGCTTGCTTCTATGCTTCTTTCACGCCAGTGCCGAACTTGTCTGCGAGCGAAACCGTTTCCCGATCTTTCCCAATTAAAGCTGAAGGCTAGTAAGTCGGTGTTCTCCACCTGCCATTTGAAATTCTTGATCGTAAACGGTGCGTAAACGGTGCACGTAAACGGTGCGTAAATGCCTGTTGCTGTTTGTGGTTCTAGATCTGGTGGTCCTGATTTTGTTTCCGACCTTGCTGGCGTTTCTGGAGCTGCTGGCGCTGTTGTTAAGGTTGCTGATGCTGGTGTTGATGCTGATGTTGTTGCTGGTGATTGTGCCGGTGGTGTTGCTGGTGCCGTGCCTGCTAACCCCGTGTGGGCATCCAATCTGGCCCTTTATCAACAGTTCATATATTGAATGCTCTAGCTGAACATCAGTGCCGCTCAGTAAGTTCCAGTGTTTGGGTATGAACTTCGAGTAGTCAGAAACATAATCACTTAAACTATTATCCATTGCAGGAAGACATGGCAACAAAAATTGGGGGTCGATCAGCCACAGCCTTGGGACGTGGCAGACTCCGATCGAATCCAATACCTTGAAGGAATTGTATTTCTGATTAAAAAAACAGATTGTGGAGGGGTCTTGCATCCCGGGCACCCGAGGGTGCCCAAAGTTTGACTGAGGGGGAGTTCTGTAAATCCACCCACTTGGAGTGGTCGAGCATAATGAGCAAAATGTTGTGTTTTCCTGAAAGGTGGAATGAATTGTTTTGGGTATGGTAAAAATGTTGTGCTTTTATGCCTTAGGCCTAGGATGAATACCGCCATAACCGCCACCAACGAAATCACCACTGCTTAGGCAAAGTAACCAGTTTTGTATGTATGCTATGATTAGGTAATTGAAAGCCTTTGCTCATGAAGGTCCCAGGAGCGGCAAGATGCGGGTGCATCTGCGGCGGCTGCTGCTTGCATGGCGATCTTGCACTTCAAGCAGAACAACGAGACCTTCGACGACTACGAGCACCCCAAGCAGCGGCATCAGCGGAACATGGCGATCTTGCACTTCAAGCACAACAACGAGAACTTCGACGAGTACGAGCACCCCCAGCAGCTGCATCAGCAGAGCCAAGGGTGGGAGCACCACGACCGTCACCATGACCGTCACCACGACCGTCACCAAGACCTGAGCACTTGGTTGGCTTGACACGTCTCGCCCCCTTGTTTGCGCCGCGATGCATTTTGGTGTGTTTTATCACCCCCTGTAACAGGTAGACAAAGTTCAACAGCGTTTGTAAAACGGAAAACAAGGAAAACCAAACAGCAGCTGCATCAGCAGAGCCAAGGATGGGATTTTACACACTGTTTGGTTTTCCTTGTTTTCCGTTTTACAAACGCTGTTGAATTTTGTCTACCTGTTACAGGGGGTGATAAAACACACCAAAATGCATCGCGGCGCAAACAAGGGGCGAGACGTGTCAAGCCAACCAAGTGCTCAGGTCTGACCAAAGCAGGCGAGCCATGCAAGAGATCACAAAGGCTTGGCTGGTCTTACTGGGTTGATGGATGGCAGCCCGAATGGTGGTGCTTCCAACATGCCGACCAGAGCAACTAGGCACCAGCAACGGCATCCGCACCAGAAGCGGCACCACCGAAGCACAACCAGCAGCACCACCAGCAGCACCACCAGCAGCACCAGCCATGACAAAAGAAGTACTAGTGCCCACCAGCACCACCACCATGAGTACCAGAAGACGCGGAAACAATCACCAGCAGCACGAGCGTTGCCTGCATCACCACCATTGTGGACAATAGTCCGAAATAGCTCCAAACCGACGGATACCTTGAAGGAATTGTATTTGTGATTAAAAAAACAGATTGTGGAGGGGTCTTGCATCCCGGGCACCCCACTTGAGGGTGCCTAAACTGAGGGGGAGTTCTGTAAATCCTTACCAAGGTATACCTTTCCCTACCAAGGTATACCTTGAATCACAGTAACATTGAGCCGAAGGCAATCCTTACAAAACGTTCTAACGGGCTTAGTATTTACAGTACCATTCAAAAATTCAGTTCAGTTTCGGCAATGTGTGGATGTAGTGGATTTTCGAAATAATTTCTGAGTGGTACGGCAAATCCTCAAACTGAACCGTATTTCTCTCTCTCTCTCTCTCTCTCTCTCTCTCTCTCTCCCAAACTGAGGGGGAGTTCTGTAAATCCACCCACTTGGAATGGTCGAGCATAATTAGCAAAATGTTGTGTTTTCCTGAAAGGTGGAATGAATTATTTTGGTATGGTAAAAATGTTGTGGTTTTATGCCTTAGGCCTAGGATGAATACCACCATAACCGCCACCAACACAAACTCACCAACGACATCACCACCGCTTAGGCAAAGTTTTGTATGTAAGCTATGATTAGGTAATTGAAAACCTTTGCTCATGAAGGTCCCAGGAGCGGCAAGATGCGGGTGCATCTGCGGCGGCTGTTTCACTCGTGTACAATAAATTGGTGTGCCACGCTATAGGTAAATGGAGGAATCCCACTCGGTGTTTGATATTGCAGTTTGTGTCAACCCTCGCTGTCGTGGGTTGGAGTCTGATCCTACGCCAACACGCCGTCCCCTGGAGCTGGTTGCGTTCTCGACGCTTGACAAGGGGACGACCTTCCCAGCAGGATTTTCCATGCCAGCGCCGGGAACTCGCGTCCCGGAAGTCAAAAGAAATGCACCAGGAAAATTTCGTCATTGTGGAAACTGCCGGCTGGTGTACTACTGCTCAAATGACTGCCAGCGAATAGATTGGAGAAATCACC
>WBZZ01003022.1:132500-141668 GCA_019918135.1 Paulinella micropora | reverse complement strand
TTTATCGCCAGCAGAATGGAATTAATGGAATGTTTACCCCAAGAAAGGCTCACCAGAATATACATCCATCATTCAAATCAGCGACAAGATTAAATCTGGAGAAATTCCCGCACAACTTAAACCAAGAGCGCCGCGAAAAAAGAAAATACAAGCCCCAGCCGATGTCTCACCGATGGCGGCCTCATCTAAATCTGCCGACCTTGCGTTAAACAGAAAAACCCCCCGATTTGCCACCAGTGACCACCTCCAAATGCTTTACCCGTAGAAACAACTCCCGCCGCACCACCAGTGGAAACACAATCAGAAGGACTAACAGAAGCGGAGTTTGAAGAACTTGATAAGCAAACATTCAAATCTCAAACTTACCAAGACCTTGTGCATTTAATTAATTTTATGAAGAAGAACAATATTAAATAATTTATATACGATGATTAAAAACACACGCTAATAAATTGTTCAACGAGTTTATTAGCAAACTCAACGAAGCAAACAGACCGCTAAGCGATGCCATGTCATTGAATCATTTTGAACTATGGTCAAGTAAGGGTGCTCCCCTCGTAAATCAAGACCTTACAGAATATTCAAATTTGTACCCCGTTGATACTTATAATTTACAAAATATGTTGCCAGATATTAGCGACAAAGGAACGTCGGATGTTGTAGATTTAGACACTGCCGTGTCTAGTTTGAATTTTTGCAAAAAGCCGTGAAGAATGCTACATCTAGAGAGTATCAACTTGACAGCGGAAAAGCCTCAGATACTACTTTAAACACGATACGCGATGATGTGAGACAATTAAAAAATTCATTTGTGTCAGACGAATAAATTGATTAATTTTTGAAATAATTATTTTTTTCCAATAATATAAGCGATCGTATTTACGATGAGTGAATCCAAGGACATGAAGGACACCGAGGAGTTGATGTCCCTCAACAACCTCAAGTATGAGTTGCCAGCAAATCTGGCGCTCACTGAACAGGGGAGCATCTTTAAGAAGAACTTCTCCGACCAACAGACTTACACCAGTTCGTCGGGGACTGAAATGATTTTCACATTGCAGGCAAGCACTGATTTTGTTTATGGAAAGAATTGCTATTTGTCGTTTGATGTCAAGGCCGACGGGTTGGTTACTACCGCGGGGAATAACTGCGGTATTGGTTTCCTAAATACTCCCGCTACCGCTATTTTTGAAAGATTTTTGTTGGAAAGCAAGGATGGAAGCGAACTTGAACGAATTGAAGATTTGAACAAGATGGTGCGAAATATTCTCCCGTGGCACTATCCTCTTGATTATCGCGGTCAGGCACAGATGGCAGGACAACGCGAATCTTTATCTGTTAGCAATGGTATTGATTCAAAGACAACTGATGTTCCTAACTTTTCCGTTAATACTCCAACTGTCGTGGGCACTGGTAATTATTTGAAGGTTTGTATTCCTCTTTATTATTTCTCTGGAGTGTTTAATGAGGAAACTCTTATTCCTCCCTCTCTGATTAGTGGTATGAGGCTTCGTTTGACATTTGCACCGCCTCAGGAAGCATTGTCCGTTATTGGCACCACTGACGGAAAGGCGGCGGCTGGTTTAAATGGTGCTGCTTTGACTTTCACCGTATCAAATCCAGTGGTTATGTTGGAGACATTCTCTCTTGCTCCCGCTGTCCAGAGAAATATTCTTGAACAGATGGGAAGCAAGGATGGGCTTCCATACACTTATGAAACATATTATAACCAAAAGGCGAATCTAGGCACGTCTGATGATCTTAATCTTCAAGTAAATAAGGCCGTTGCTCGCGCTCAATGCTTGTATATTGTCACGCAAAATGTGCTTGCTGATAACGTTGGTATTGATAACCTTGGAACTGTTCAAATGCCTTATAAGCAGTATCAATGCCGTATTGGTGATTGGTATGCTCCGCAGCAGAAAATGGGACTTGGAGGAAGCACCGATACTCTTGCCGCCGTTCAACGAGGCTGTGCAGAATTGTATATTAACAATCTCCAAGCAACTATGGGTATTCGCGATGCTTATATGACTTCCTCTGTTTCACTTGAAAACTTTCGCAAGTTTTATGGCGATTCGGATGTTACTGCGACTACACCAAATGGTGGTTTTGCTACCATTATCCAGACACTCAATCAGTCTCCACACATTGGAGCGTCTGGTCTCGCAGTCAATAATTCGCGAACTGCTGAAGTTACTCTTCGTTATGCGGCCGATTATAATGAAAATCGTGCAATCACCGCTTGGTTGAAATACGTCAAAGTGGCGTCTATTTATCCTAGTAGATGTGTCGTAAAACAATAGAAAAAATTAAAAATTAAAATATAATATTTTGTAATATATAGCAATGTCATTTACGATATCTAACTTGGAAGACGAAAAGCGCACCCGTAAAAATTTCCTCCTTCGTGTCTCCTCAAGTGATAAAACAGAATCAAAATCCGCTTCTACTAACAATGGCCGTTTTGTTGTTGATCTACCAGCAACTGGTCGTAATATTGATATAATCAGTGCTTATGTCGTTAAGAGTATCTCTATTCCAAACGTTTTCCCAAATATACCGAGTTATGCCAACACTCTCACATTGATTAAAACAACTGGATCCGCTACAAAAACAGCAATCGTAACAGAAAATCAATACACCATTGATACATTTATTACCGATCTTCAATCTGCGGTTAATTTAGCAATTGCTCCAGACTCCGTAGTTATAACTTTGAACTCTGTTAATAAATTGAATTTCGCATTCACTGGTGATACGTATGCTTTTGATTACGATAATAGCACTATTAGCGACAAGATAGGACTAACTGCCGATATTTCGGCGGCGGCGAGTAGCACAATGCAATCCATAGTAAATCTAATCCGTGAAACGGCCGTTTATGTCCATAGCCGTGCTTTAAATCAATCTGGTTTAGTTGAAGCAAATGGTAATTTCTCCGTCGTTGGTAAATGCAATCGTGATAAGCCCTATGGAGTCCAGTGCTACTTGGAATCGTCAAACGATGTTGCCGATTATGTGCCATTTAATACAACGAAAAGTTTAAGAACTATTGATATCGTCATTAGAAATGCACAGGGTGAAGTTTTGGAGGTTCCTTTAAACTTTGAGGTTCAATTCTTCTCAAGGCCTATCACGCTTAAGAAAAAAAAAAGAATACATAAATATAATGACCTTCATACAAAATTTAGATATACTATTCACTCTAATCAAAAACATCAACTTACGACGACGACGACAGCATAAGGAACAAATTCCATGCGGTGTTAATATTGACCAGTTTTACATATATTTGAAGAAAAATCACGCACATATAACAGAAAAGTTAATCAAAAACAAGGGTTTTGAATGCATTAAAAAAATGTCAATAGAGATAGAAAAGAAAGTTGATGCGTAAATATAATATTCTATGATATTATATTTTATACATAAATAAAACCTTTTTTTGTTTAAATCTTGTCTTCAATCCAGTTTAATGAAGCGTAAATACTTGCTGTTCCACCGCTCGTATTTTGTGAGGATATAGTAAATGTCTTACCTGACCCTATCTTGATATTATATTGAGACAAATCAATGTATATGGATGAACAACCAGACAACACATATGTGAATATCACACTTCCGCCCGTTCTTGTAGTTCCTGCCGTATCAACTTCTGCTAACAATGTGTTTGTATCGTAATTTGAATAAGAAGGTGTTCCTCCTAATGTGGTATTAAGAATAATTCTCGCGATACATGTTTTAGTGTCCGAATTGCTGATGCATAAATTCAAAGTAGATTATGTTGTAATTCGTTTTGCTGTTAAATGTGGCGCGGTTTCTAATAGTAAATATGGCATTCTCAGTTGATCCTATACTCTTAACATTATCATACGAATTAGTAATAGCAATAGCCCGATCAATATTCCCCTCAACCGCCAAAAACATACTCGCCGTTTTCATTACAACAGATGCCAGACTTGATGAATACGCCTTCGCATAAATAGCAAACGCCGCCTGATCCAATGATGGAGTGGTAGCAGTGCTCGCGTATTTAATCGCATGAATTACTTCCATTCGTCCAGTTCGCGGGTTTTCTATTTTGAATGTAATTTGACCACTGCCCAGATACTGAACAACTATTTCAAACACATTCAATTTGGTAAAGTCAATCGCGGGGAAGTTTCCAGTATTATTGCATTTATCAACATTCCAAGCATATTGACTAACCACATTTTCTATGCTTCCCGCCGTTCTTACAACAGACATTCCCAAACTTGATTGTCTAAAACATAAATTGTCTGCTGGTGTGCCTATGCCAATATCGCAATTGAAACTATCTGCGGCGATAGATGATGGAAACAATGAGGAAAATCTAGCAACTAAACCCATACCACTTCTATATTTTGCTCTTTCAATTGTCGTAATCTGTGCGGTTGAATTACCTGAGGCCGATGTAGTCAAAACCGCCATTGAATTATCAGTTGATACCACCCCGCCATTAGTCTCCGTTTTGTCAAAGAATCGCGTATTAATACCATATGTAAATACATTTTGTAATACTGGCGACAGAGTAGCAGTTCGCAATTCTCCGAAGGCGGTTGTTGGTAATGCGTCTTTTATGATATCAATAGATAAAGAAGACGACGACGATGTAGTCGATGACGATGGTGTATTTGTGCTTTGACCAAAAATATTCATTTTATATTTTATATAATATAAAACATGTCAATAATAATACGCGAATTGCCGAGTGATATAGTTGGACATATAAAAACATTTGTTTATGCAGAAATGCCCCAGCCGAAATATGGAGAAGAATTTTGTAATATATGTGGCTTGTCTCGCACATTCCAGTCGCACCCTCCTATTATAGCAGGTAATTTCTATGGTGTAGATAGTATTGAGTTTTTCACAATCTGCTCCATTAAATGCTACAGGCGAGAGTCTAATCTCAGAGCAAGATATGGAGAACCGCCTTTAGTCGTTGTTAAGTATTAGCCTTCTTTTTATTTCTCGTGCTTCGTCTTAACGGCTTTGCTTCCTCTTCTTGTGGCGCTTCTTTTTTCGCTTCGCTCTTCGTCGCTCCACTCCTCGTCTCTTTGATAAACTTATTGACAATAACGGCTCCAATCCCGCTTATCTTTCTTAGTTTAGTATTTGTAATATTCGGGTTATCATTGTAAATCTGCTCAAGCAATTTATTCTTATCCTCTCTGCTAGCGCTTTTTCCTAATGGTATATAACTGCTTTCTTCGTCTCCGCTTTCGCTTTCAGTTTCATTAGTATTATTTAAATTCAGACATAAATCTATTTTGCGTCTCAACTCCTCTAATTCTGTTTTAATCCCTTCTGCCTTAATTTCTTCAGGGTCGGCCACATTTACCCACGAATAACTAAAACTAGTGAGCATATCGCCATGTTCCAATACATTGCTTACCCACGTATTAAAATTCTCTAATTTCGGATTGGCGAAATTACTATACGACAAACTAGCATATAGTTTTCGCAACATACTACTCTTCTGCGTGTATTCCGATAGCCAAGGGAAGATTTTGATAATTCTTTTGTTTAGTTCATTGTTCTTTTGTTTATCAAGCACACCCTCGCTGTTGATGATGACTGCTTTTTTCTTTTTGAAATGATTCCGTATTGAATTTACTTGTTCTATTACGAACTGGGGAGTAAAAAGGACAACAGGCCTCTCAGTCCAATTCTTTTTTTGTCCTTCTCTTTTCTTTGCTAGGTTATTCACTCGCAACCAACTTGGTTTATCTGGTATTAATTCATATGTGTTTTTGTCAAATATTTCCACAGGCCTTGCTCCAATTGCTATCATCAAAGCAAGTAGTTTAAGATAAGGGTCATTACTTAATATCATATCGTTCATTTTAGCCATTACATCACGGACATCAATTTGTATTTTTTGTTCATTTTTGGCTTTGACATCTTTCTTATACCCCTCAACGATATCAATCCGCTCGTCTTCATTCAGATTAAAATACTTATCCAGTTTGCTCATTTCATATACTTTTTCACTTTGGTAAGGCTCTATCGCTTTTTTTCTCACCTCAGAAAGTCTTTGTCTCCTACTATTCAAATTTGGATACACGATAGCATATTTTGGATATATGACTTTTAGTGCCTCAAGCACCTCTTCATCACTCGTTGGTGTGCTAAATAGCGATATAATAGCATTATGAAAGGCGATACGTGGTTTTAACTCACTATCGTAGAAGTTGGACACGACTTCATAAATTTTACTTTCAGTAGTAGCAACTCTTAACTGCCTAACAAACTTCTTGTCATCTTCGCTCCACATCTTAGTGTATATAAGACAAGTCTATATTTTTTCTAAATCAAAAATAGTTTAATCATTATCCATCCGCGCTAGAAACGCCAAAACGCCGTTGTGTCGACTCGGACACTTGAGAGTGGTATTGAGCAAACAGAGAGAGACTCAATTCTTTTTAGTATTAATGAAGGCCGAGGTGGCAGAGTCCGACCATTTTTTTTAGAAATTTTTTTGTGTGTCCATTAGAAAAATGGGGGGAGGAAGAAAAATTTACTTTTTTTATAAAAGGTCGGCCAGGTCGGACAGGTGTAATACTAAGAAGAATTATACAATAAATATTGAAATTTAATAAGCGAAAAGTGGCAGACCTTTAAAAAACAGGATCGGACAGGACTCGGCCAGGTCGGACAGCAACAGGAGAAGATATTTTCACTCACCCTGCTCTTATATTCATCCAAAAAAAAATCGTTATTGCTAGATTTATAAGCAAAAAAAACAAAAGGATGCCGTGCGGGGGGAACACATCCTCTGGAATTGAACCCGCAACCTAAATTTCAATGACTACCTTAATACCCATTGGTCTTTCCCCCGCCGCGCCCTACCAGTTGTATAGGAAAAAAAGTATTTGAAGCGTTATTTATTACATCAAAATTCCAGGAAATTCTATTTCCGCGAATATCACCAGCAACACCCAGACAGCGCGGTGTCTGGCTGTCTGTAGGCTTCAGACAGAACTTGAAATCAGAATTCTGTCTGGACAGGTTTTCATTGGAAACCATGTCTCTAATTCCGCGAGAAAATAAAACTAAAAATGAATGGATTGAGGAATTTGAAATACGACAAACAGGAAGGGATAGACTCAAGAAAGATAAAATAATATGCGAAGAAAGAATTTCTAAAGCGGATAAAGAAATTGCACGTCTCGTTGAAAAGAAACAGCCAGACCTGATTAAGGTTGAGGCTATCAATGAGATGTTGCAACGATTGACTATTGAAAATAATGAAATAGAGGAGGATAAACTTATTCGCTTGAGAAAAAAGAAATTGGAAAAAAAATAAACAAAGAACGGGATAATTTCTATAAGTGGAAAAATGATAATCGTGGCCAACTTTCCGCTATTGTCTTGAATAGTATTCTCACTGGTATTGAGAAAGAACATTTATCGTTTAATTCTTCTGTTAACAAATACTCCAGTGATGGTATTAACGAATACGTAAATAATAGCATTAATAGTAATATTAAACGTGAAAACGATAGGAACATGCACAGAGTCTTCAGAACCGAGAGTGCAGATAGCAACTCGGAATAAAAAAGACTTAGTGTCAAATGGTTTTTTTAAAAACCAGGGGTTTAAACCCCACCCTCATTCAAAGAAATTTCTATTACACATGCTTTTGGTGTGTGTAATAGACTATGGGAGAGCCTAACGAATTATCAGACCAACTCGGTGAAGTCAATCTCGCTGGTGGTAAGTCCAAACTCAATTGTTTCTTTTTTCACGATAATGAATGTGGCTGTAGGTTTCTGGAAGACTTGGGATGCGGTTGAGAAAAAAGCCCCTGCTGAAAATAAAGACGCACAATTCGTTCGCGTGTCTGCTGGGTTTGCGGGTGTTGGGATGTTGGATGGCTTGAGTGCGTTCTCAAGCGACGTTAAGTTTTATAGAAATAGGGTTAATGAGAGAAACGAGAATTTTCTTTTAGCTTGGGTTCCTCTGGACAAAACCATGAGGAACCCGAGAAAGAAAACTTATTTTCTTGTCTCGCTCAAGGTTGGGGAGGAGGGAGAAGAGAGGGAGGAAATTCTTGTCTTTCCCTCTCTCTGCTATCGTGAAAAAGATGACTGACAAGGAAGAATTCATCAAGTGGATTGTCCCCATCAATTAAAATCATTTTTTTATTAAATTGGGGTTGGGTTTTCTTATTGTGTAGTTTATTTTTTTGTCCTCACTGCTGATCATTTATGTATGCAAGACTTGTCCAACCGCAAAGTATGAAACAAGCATTAAAAACATAAAAAACCAATATTTGACATATAGAAAACATACATAGAAAACAAAAAAGTGTCAAATGTTTAACGTAAATTTATCAAACTAAGCACATTAAGAGAGATTTAGACGAAAAGACACATAAACCATATACACGCAGTTTATATATATTTTTATGAAATAAAAATATGGTTTATGTGTCTTTTCGTCTAAATCTCTCTTAATGTGCTTAGTTTGATAAATTTACGTTAAACATTTGACACGTTTTGTTTTCTATGTATGTTTTCTATATGTCAAATGTTGGTTTTTTATGTTTTTAATGCTTGTTTCATACTTTGCGGTTGGACAAGTCTTGCATACATAAATGATCATATATATATACATATATATATATCGGAAGAGAGAGAGAGAGAGAGAGAGAGAGAGGGAGAGAGAGAGAGAGAGAGAGAGAGAGAGAAAGAGAGAAAGAGAGAGAGAAAGAGAGAGAGGGAGTGTGTGTGTGTGTGTGAGAGAGAGAGAGAGAAAGAGAGAGAGAGAGAGAAAACGGCTGTAGCTGGATTGCAACCCATACTGTAGGCTGTGGCGTGGTGCCACGCCCATCGATGCAAGTGCGTGGATGCAACCTCCCCCCCCCCTCCTCCTCCTCCTCCTCCCATTCCCGACCTTTATTCTGCAGTCCCTGACAAGATTGCAATTTTTTCTCTGTCTCTTGATATCTATTCTTGTCTTGTCAATTTCCTTTTCGATTGTTTTCTTTTTTCAAATTTTATTCGTGCGATCCTTGACAGTGAACATCGGTCTTGTCGGTTGTTGCCGTGTCTGTGCCTGTGTGACTAGGGCGATGTCATGCCATCACTCAAAGCGTTTCAGGCCACATACATTGCATTTGAAGACGCCCAGACC
>WBZZ01003022.1:115000-117500 GCA_019918135.1 Paulinella micropora | reverse complement strand
ACTTGAAATTTCCGGCGCGGCTTTTTACAAATGCTATTTCCTTTTTTACCTATATCAGTTTGTATTTTTTCTCACTCTGACCGGGCCGTACGACTCATCCTTCCACTTCAACTACGCAATCCAACACAACCAAAACCTATTCTACACCACAAGCTTTCAACTCAGAACCTTCATCGGGAGTACAGCTCCAAAGCCCTGGAGACCACACACACACCTTACCCTTTACCCAACCTTTGCCCTTCAAGTCACTGAGAACTGAAACTTGCACTTACTTAACCTTTTGCAAAGGGGTGCCTGAGCACGGTCACTCGTGGTCTGGTAAACCCCTGTTATTCAAGTACTTGAATAACTATTTCCTGAAAGTAACCGAGTCCGGGTAACGTCGGAAATGAAATAGGAACAACGGATAATGCTCAGCTACAATTGCTTAGTGACGGTTCCCTCAACTGTGTTGTGTCAGACCACTATTAAATTAAGGTAAACCGCTTCGGAGCCTCCTTTTCAGCGCTACGAAAAGCAAGCGTTCTTCAATCATTATTAAACGTCGTTCAGTGGGAAAAAAAAATTAATGTAAGAATCGCTATGCCGCCATGTAGTATGATTCCACTCTTCTTATTCAGCCATTCAAGTATTCAACATTAATAATGTAGTATGTTTAGGATGATTCATTTTGAAAGAAATCAGTTTGTACATGGCATACCCTTTGGTTGTAGACTTTTTGCACATTTTTGTGGCGTCGCTCCTTTGTAGACAGGTCAAGCTGAAAGTTTTTTTTTTTTTTTTCTCGCACAAACAACTTCGAACTTGATAATACTGTATTAATAGAATACTTGCTATTCGAAGAGGTCGGATGAGTGGGAAGCTTAAGACATAGAAGGGAAGTGGTAAATAGATGACTCGTAGTTACGGTCACCGGGGCTGCCATCGCGACCAGTATAATGGCTTCCTTTTCAGTCGTTTGAATAGGTGGAAACTGCAAGGGGTGCACAAGGCCAGAGTGAGGCCAGCGGGCGTCGGCAAAGGTGAACACTGAAGAAATTTGATTTTCAATAAGCATCTCACACTGTCAACAGCCATTACAAGGGTCTAGCGCTGGAGAGAACGAGAACCACGGAACAACAGATCCGTTCAAGTTCTCAAGTCTCTGCCATCGACTCAAAGCGCTTGAAGGTGCCAGTCTACGGCGCGGGCTTTCTTCTGAGACCGAGACTACAGTCAAGCTCAAGCCAATGTTTGGCTCACCGCGAATTCTGTACCCGATTTGAGCACCGCCGCAGGCAGCGCGACGATAGCCCCTGCTACGAGCCCAGGCAGCGAGACGGGTGCCAGTGCCAGGAGGGCCGTAACTCCAACCGTTGTCGAAATACCCACGACACAGCCCGCTGCCTGCGTAACGGCGGTCTTGCCAGTCTTCACCCAGAATTCATCACGAGCCTTTTTTCTTTCTCCATCATTGCCCCTGTGGCAGCGAATGGCTCGCTTGCCTGTCACGTACATGAAGCGCAAACTCTCCGTACACATGTTTGATTTGACGGGATCGGCAAGGACGTGCAGGAATGCGCGTTTGGCTCCAGCGACCACTTGCACGGCAGCGGAACGCTTGGCTTGGGCCACGCCTTGCAAAGTAGCAGCACCGACAGAACGCTGGCCTTCGAAGACTGCTTGAGCGGTAGTAGAGCTTCCTACTGCTGTCAGTGCGTCATCAGCAACATCCTGCACACTTGCCTGGATCCCACGTATGGTGGAGAGCTGGGCTTCACTAATGGCTTGCAAGGCACTAGAGCGTTTGGCCTCAGCGGCTGCTTGCACGACAGCAGACATCTTGGTTTCCGCCGCGGCTTGCACGGCGGCCGCGCGTTTGGCTTCAGTGGTTGCTTGCAGGATAGCTGAACGCTTGGCTTCGGCCACGCCTTGCACGGTAGCAGCACGCTTGCTCTCGGTCGCTGCTTGTGCAGCAGCAGAACGCTTGGCTTCGGACACAGCTTGAGCGGTCACCGCAGAACGCTTGCCTTCGGCCATGGCCTGTACATGTGCCGCAGCAGCAAGATTGCCATCCGAGATGGCCTGAGCGGTGGCAGCAGTCTCAGAGCTCTTGGTGGCGGCCGTCTCAGCGATGATATAAGGTGTGCTCTTGGTGGCGGCCGTCTCAGCGATCATATAAGGTGTGCCATGGGCAGCCAAATGGGACAGTACAGGTTTGACACCACGTTTTCTTGCCTCGTGCCATGCCATCCTGTGCGCGAAGTACCTTTCACTGGCGTTGTCGAACACAGCCTCCAGTGCATGTTTAGCTTCTTCATCCGACACACCAATCAACAGACGCCCCGTCACAAATTGCTTGATTTCTTCCTCGCCGAGTGCCCCGAGAATGTAATTCTGGTGTTCGTGCTTGCGCATGTGCAGAACAGTGTTCACAAAGCGCTCCTTGATGGCGTTGCGGCCTGGTCCTGCAGAATGCGACAAAACAGACATACATACATACATTTATATGTAACTAACA
>WBZZ01003022.1:57500-100000 GCA_019918135.1 Paulinella micropora | reverse complement strand
TGAAATTTACTTAATCTATTGCAAAGGGGTGAGCACGGTCACTCGTGGTCTGGTAAATCCCTGTTATTAAATAACTATTCTTGAAAGTTCAATCTGCCCTCATTAGGGTTCGGGATACGACACGTCTGGTGGACCAGACCGCCTACGATAGTGATCATCGCAGAAACCCGCCCTCACGCACTGGAGACAACTCAAGAAGCTACAACTATGGAAACTCGAACCAACGACGCATGGACACAAGTCGTCGTAGAAGCCCTTCTGCTTCCCCATACCGCAGAGACAGGTCAAGTTCCCCGCGCAAATCCTACCACCAACGCTCTGACCAACGCGACTACCGACAACGGGACAAGGAACAAGATCGAGGACGTAGCCCAAACCGCAGACACCAACGCTCTTATTCGAGAAAACAGCGCTCTTCGTCCCCCCGGAACCCCAGGCGTGACCATGGACAGAGACAACGCAACCGACACCAGTCAACCTCCCATGCCAGCTCAAAGCAAAGCTATGAACAAAGCACAAGTCTCTCACTGCAAAAACAAGATCGAACTCACTCCAGATCTCAATCAGTCTCTACATCCAGCAATACCCCCAAGAAGAAAAGTTATGATGTCTCGAATCCCTATTCATCGTTTGCGGCAAGCATGGCCCGTGTTCGCAGAGAAGAGAAAGAAAAAAAGGACAAGAAACAGCAGCAACAACGCCAGCAACGAGGACGAAACAAACACCATGCCCAACCACTGCACTACGATCGTCTAGTCACCCTAGATGTCTGCCACACTACTCTCCTCATGCAATTTACAAACGGACAAGCGGGTCAATGGAAGCACAGCCTACTTTCGAGAAGTCAAAAGATTGAGTTAGGAGCACAAAGCAACCAGCAAGAACAGAAAGACGAGGATCGTGTCAATGCGTGGATACAATCTCAAGCTACCCGAACCCTCGCCCTCCACTCCTTATCCCATTCTATGGTGGACAACACCGTCACTTCATCGAGACCCTTCTCTAACAAGTACAAGATAAATCAGCTACCAAAACTAAACGAGAAGCTCTGAACAGAGCAATGATTGAAGCAGGCTTCAGCACGAGCTGGACGAGTCCCGGCACCAGAAGACACAGACCTCCAAAGCATCTCGTTCGATAGTATGATCTTCCTACTAACGAAGAATGGCTACTGGTCCTGGAAACTAGTTGCTCACCTGTACGATCGACTACTCATGGTTCACACATCTGAAGAACGTGAAGAAGGTACTGAAGCCGGTGAAGCCCTTTCTGAAAGTGAAATCAGGAGAAACTCACACTTCTCCAAAATCTCTAGCCTCTGGTTCGAGACTTTTAGAAAGTCCGTGAAACAACAACGCAACCATTGGAGGATGGGAAACGCACTCAACGACTGCCTGGCTAATGCACTTCTGTCGATGCTGAAATACATTGAAACGCACTCCGAATATGCTGGATGTATTGAGAAAGACTATCGTCAAGTTCCTGTGATCCTATGCTATCTTCTCGCAAGCAACAGTCAGCGAACGCATCTGACCAAACGACAACGCTAGACCGAGAACCTGCCCCAATCATACGCAAACGCAAAGAACGCATGCCTCAGCCTAAAGCTGAGAAACAAGAGAAGAAGAACACCACAAGCTCCACTGCAGAGACCACTGCGAAGGAGGCCAATCCTGTCAAGAAGTTGAACGTCGTCAAAAGAACGGAGAAACAACAACTAGTCGAGGAATCAGCTTCCCCATCTAGTAGCTCGTCAAGGTTACCCTCAATACTACCTCCAAACCCAAACTCAATTAGTTCTTTCTGTACTATCAACAACCCTGTTGATACAAATCTAACTATACAACCTCTCTTGCCCTTTGTTAGTAGTTCCCGATCTTCGAGCCCACTACCAGCTTCGCAACCACCTCCTTTGCCGGCCAGCGAAGACGAAACTGCACAAGAGGAGGAAGGAGAACTGGAAGCACCATTAGCAAAGGATGAAGAAGAACAACTGGTGGTCCCCCTTGCTTATTTACGCAATGCCCATTCCTTACTCTTCCCATCAAAACCCTTACCTCTAACTAAGATATCAGCCTACTACACCTCTAGTGACCCCGCTGATGATGACGACCCACAAGAACGAGCGGATGATGCTAATCTATTTCGTGCCCTAGGCTTCAACCCTCGGCCTGCCCCCCTCCGTCTCTCCCGTCGACAAGCCCGGCTCCAAGCGAGGTCACTACCTCTCTAACTTACCTATGCCCCGAACTATAGCTCGACGTCAAGTAAATGCGGCGCATACACCCATGACCCAAACCAACTTGCTTACCCTGTCCTCGTCGTCGTCGTCATCGTCTTCGACTCCCCCAGCACCTGCAGGAATATCTAACCTCAGCGAACTCCCCCTGTCATCTGTACATTCCCAAAACCCGCCAATGGGACTTCAGCCCGATGCAAACCAACAGCAGGCACTATTTGCACTCCTAAACAACTTCCCGGTGATCACGAACCTTTTAACCCTAAGCAGAACAGCAGCAGCGACGACACAACTGCCCGCTGAAGAAGACAAAAATCCCGCAGCCAATGCTGCACCGAACCCCAATCCCGCAGGACCCACTGCAACGCTTGTCTCGTCTGCAGTGAGATGTGATACCCGTGCCACATCCCCTTGCGCAACCACGTTAACGGAAGTCACCAGCAGCAGCAAAAGTAGCAGTAGCAGCTCGTCTACTAACACACTGGAACCCGCAAGCCTGACCAAAGACCCAGTCCTCCCGACGAATACCGTCGATACCTCGGCAAACATGCAGCTACCGGACAACCCCGCCCCTCCGGCCAAGACACCCAGCAAGGACCCTTTACCAACGGTGGAGAAAGACGACCTGGAGCACGCAGCCCCCAATGATGCAGACAAGCCTGCTCACACCTCACCTATCATAGAGAAGAAGGACGATAAAGAGGAACACTGACCAGAAGGAAAAGCAAGAAGCGGAGCAGCATCCCGAGCCTTCAAAGCCTAGCCCCAAGGATTCGACCCCTGCAAGATCTGCCCTCTCTCCGGTTGGTGTACGAGCCTCGGGACGAAAGCAACTGGCCAAGAAGGAAAAGACCGTAAAGAAAACAGCATAGGGATGTCTGAAGTGTCTTCGCTGGATCGAGGCGTCACTACGTACTCTACGCAAGTTCAAAAACAGGGTACGCTACCTAGTCAAACTATCAGATTGGATCCCCAACGACATCCAGCGACACTCCATGGCAGTATCCACCAACTTAGCCATTGCTCGAAGGTTGTTCCGCCTACTCAGTACGCAACTTCTCAATGCGAGACTAGCCCTGACCCAAACCAAAAGAATTCGCTGGTCAGCATATACACCACTCATGAAAACGACTTACTACATACTAATTGCAGCCCTTGCCTTCAACAAAACCGACCCCTGCCCTTCGCCGCTTCAAACCGATGTTTTGCCTATTGCAACGCCAAAACAGAGCAGACTTTCCCTTTGATATCCCGGACCCTGGACGCATGCAAGTCATCTATGGAATCGTTGCGCCGGGAACAGTACATAGCTACATTGGAGAATCCTTTCAATGGGAAAAACGAATGAAATCCGAACTCAGAGGAATGCGAAACTTCAATGATTCACAACACCACCAACCCGGACAAACCCGCCTTCTTACCCTTGGCTGTAAACTCGGCATGCATCGCTTCACATCTATACCCCTCCTTCTTATGGGACCACTCCCGACATCAGGGACGAAGATGGAACAGGACTCAGCCCGAGCCAATCGACGATGCATGGAAGCAAAATTCATTGCCTGGCTAAAACCGACCCTCAACATGCGGCGTAGAGCCTACCCCTCAGCTACTTTTCGCACTGAAGACAACCCGAGACCCTTTGCCCGACCCCTTTCTACATTCTCACACGAAGTCTGTAACTCTCGCCACCCACACCCATGCAGCATGCAATGCAGAAGCCCAACGGCATACGAACAACCTGACCTACTGGGAAGCCATTCAAACAGAGGTCCCCCCGTAATACGCCACTCAATCTCCTCAATCTGCGACGACCTGGAACCTGGCACTATCTTCCAACTTCAAAAACATGGCAAAGGACATGGACTACAGGACTGGAACTACGTGGCACGCTTCTATGGCGCTACGAAAATCTATGAGAGTTCCCAAGTTCCCCCCCGTCAACCATATGTGATGTTACGCTCAACAGCTGCCCGATGCTACCTAAGAAAATCCGGTGCTCACTGCCTACTACGTCTATCAAACTCAGGAGCCATCCTTGAACTAACCAACGACCTACGCGTAGAACTTATCGCATACCATCCCCACCGCTGGGTTAAGCACTTACGAAAAGCCACTGTCTACCAAGCCATGCGAGTATGGCAGCAAGCACAAAGCATTGAAAATCACCGAACCAAACTCTATGCCTGTAATGTTCTCTCCCATCACCTGAGGAAGAGACACCCTCTTATCCTGTCCAACAAAACCTATACGATGGAGTCAAACGACCGAATGTGCATAAACAAGAGATATCTACGAACCCTACAAGAACGCATCTTACGTATTTTCCTCGCCGATAGAAACGTTCGAAAGACCCTGATTTCCCTATGCAAAGTTAGCTACAAAAGGCCGGCCTCCATCGCATCAAGATTCATTAATGCACCACGACATCTTGCTAACTTCAAACCCCAACCACATACCATGAAGAAACACGTCTGTACCTGTCGAGCTTGGAACAAGAGCATCCTGTCACCGCATGCTGCCTTCCGACTGGCATCACTAAAGGGAACCTTAGGTCGAGTTGGCAAATGTAGTGCTGCTACCATACCGCACCCCACACCGGGCTTCATTCTAAAATCACTTCTAAGCTCGACTATCGCCTTTGTAAAGCAGATCCAGATTGCCCTGCATCTCCCCTCTATTGATTTTAATCGCAACGAACCCAAGTCCACCGACAAGCGCAACATGTCAAACTCAGACGAACTTGAATGCAAGACCTGGATCAACTTACTCTATGCCATGGCTCAGAAACTACCTCACCGTAACAAATATCAGCTTAGCCGCCTCATTGACACCTACAAAGCTCTTAGTGCGACCTGCCCGACCCCACCCCCTAACTCAGTCTCCGAAAGAGATGTCATGCAAGCGAGGATACGCCTTTCTCGAATGGTAGTCCAAGTCCTAGACAAGAATAATAATCAACTATTCTATGGGTCGAGTGTCCAGTCCTCACGTGGGAACGCATACAAGAGGTAATCAAGGCATCCTCTTTCCTATCTGTCAAAATCGATCGGACTGTACTCCTGCATGCCTACCGCACTGACTTTGAACTACGCAACCTCCAATGCTTTGGATCTCTCCGCACACGAAAGGCGGCGATTCACTCTACAACTCTCTAAAACCAGACTAATCTGTAATCAAGCCCGATCCCCATGGCGTTCCATCCTACGGAGGGTAGGGAAGATCCTCAGCTTTCTCACGGCAGAACTATCATCGTGTACGGACCTTCAACTTAAACAGACTTGATGATATCCGATCTCACCTCGACGTGCGTACCGCACATTCTCTGACGCAAACGCCACTACTAACACGAAGCGCACGATCAAAGTCTTCCAGTTCGATGTCAAGCAAATGTTCACCTGGCTAGCCCAGTCAAGTACGATGCAATCACTACGTTTTGCTCTTGCCCAAATTACCTTCCAACCTCCTAGATCCAGAAATTGGTAGCCCACCGTATACATATCCAAGACTCTCATGCAAAATCGCAAATACGACATCGGATGGAACCGTAAATATGCCCCGCAAGACTGCATCGCCTTTACTTTTGACGACATAATCAATATCGTTTCACTTGACTTTGCCCATTCTCACTTTACCCTCGGAGATGCTGTATTCGTTCAAAAAGATGGTTGCCCAATTTGCGGATACCTGTCATCACCCCTTGCGCAAATGAAATGCATGTGCGATGAAGTCGTCCTCATTCGTACACTAATCAAGCCGACGTTTTCGAAGCAAATTTATGGCATGCGACAAATTGATGACCTTCTATTACTCATACTTGCGAACTGGAGTAACGAACATGAAATGCAAGAAGCCCACAAATTACTACAAGCAATACGTAACTCTGGCACAACTACAGAATCACCATCGCAACCCCATGCCTCACTGGCGGCCTTGAACTGGAAGAATACATACTTGAACCGACGAACGCTGCCTTCGTGGTCGACTTCGCGGGGACGTCCATGAGACTTTATCAGAACCCAGATATGGGCTTCAACATCACTTGGACCCCTCTTCAAAACTGGACGGATATGATGACCCATAACCGGCAACCAATGCCACGCCTCCCATCATACTCCCCTTATGTTAACCGTACAATACTTCATGCTACCCTCGTTGGGATGCTAGCCAATTTTGCACGTCAAACTAACTCCGAAGATCTCTTACTCTCTGCAACACTGCAAGTCATGGTAGAAGTGCCCTACCCTTGCTCCATCTGGAAAGCTGCCCTTGACAGTGTATACTTTCTCCGCCCTGAATAATGGAGTAGCCTCGCAGTGATCATCCGCACCTTCGCCCGCCTGCCGATGGATCTACGAAGTACACTGACATATGCCGAGCAATGGCAGACTTTACAAAAATCCTTCCCACAGGCCACAGACTCGTGATAATATGATAGTTGTAGCTAAAAGTCTACGCCAACTCTTACTACATAACTACCAAATCCAGAACTCACTGCAACCCGTGACTACAACCCTGCATATATAACTGTGCTATACGCTTCCAACCTCACACTGTGACGACATGCAGGCTCCCGGCCTAACTAACCGGTGAACTAACTAACTCACTGAGGAACTAATAAAATTCAGCAAGTCACCTACTATGTAATACAATGTATCATTTAGAAATATATCAATTCACCAGCAACTAACTTCATGAGAAACTGATATTCCACTAATAAATCGTGATTTATTCTAACTTGTTTCAATTTACCTGTACTTCCCCGCCGTGGGTGCACTGGAAAAATTGTAATGCCCCCAACGATAGCTCGTAAAAAGTCGTTAATGCAACCAAACACAGTCCTCAAAAGATGAGAATGATGTCTCGTTATATTAGCTCAGTGAAGCCAAAAAGGAAAACGGCAACAGACCAGGAATAAAATGGCATCAGGTCCAATCCGGACAAATAATACTGAAAAACAAGCTGGTGCACCTGTCACCAGGAAAAGGTACTTTTTACCGGCTATCCGGGGGGTGATGCCTACAGTACCCCCTCCCGATTTTATGAAGGAAATAGCATTTTCGTCATACACCTTCTGATTTCTTTCTGCAAATAGTATGCGCTATGGAGTCATGCCACACAGCGCATCGACCCACTGATAGACGCTAAAAGACGATAAATATATCCTCATACGGCACGTCAAAGCGGATTCTCTAGCAGTTCTTATAAATTTTGAACTCCTTCCCCTCAATTTTTTTTCCCTGCAGTATGTCAAGAACAAACGTACAATTAATAAAAAAAATACAAGCAACGTGGTGCTGTAGTATGATTCCCCCTTGATCTCCTTCTTCTTCTTATCATTGTCATTATTATTATTATTATTATTATTATTATTATTATTATTATTATTATTATTATTATTATTATTATTATTATTATTATTATTATTATTATTATTATTATTATTATTATTATTATTATTATTATTATAGTCTGAGGAAGCCTATTATTATTATTATTATTATTATTATTATTATTATTATTATGGACACCGTGATAGCTCAGTGGTCAAGTTCTACCATCTGGGCCCTGTCGCCAGTTCGATTCCCGTCGGTGCCACCAGTATTTTCATTGAACATACCGGTCCGTCTGGAAGTGTTGGAACTGCCCTTGCGGGGGTGTCATTAGAGCCTATCGTCAATTCTTCGTACTCCCCTCACGGGTGAGACGATGGAGGCGCATGTGCAGATTTGCATCAGCCATTGACAGAGAAGCACTATTATTATTATTATTATTATTATTATTATTATTATTATTATTATTATTGGCCCTGTCGCCAGTTCGATTCCCGTCGGTGCCACCAGTATTTTCATTGAACATACCGGTCTATTTCTGGACCAGTATTTTCATTGAACATACCGGCCCGTCTGGAAGTGTTGGAACTGCCCTTGCGGGGGTGTCATTAGAGCTTATCGTCAATTCTTCGTACTCCCCTCACGGGTGAGACGATGGAGGCGCATGTGCAGAAATGCATCAGCCATTGACAGAGAAGCACTATTATTATTATTATTATTATTATTATTATTATTCACAGGGAGATCGTAAGTATATTGTCTTTTTTAATGACATAATCTTGTATAAGGCGGATATCCTATGATATAGTATTAGGGGGCCAGTCCTAATAACTATATCCGAAGTCGAGGTGTATGTACCTAGTAGATAAATAACAAATTTACTATACCGTTTTTTCGTACCTCAAAACGGCCTTATAAATTTGTTTTGTCTTCTCCTGTTCATTTCCCGCAAATCAATACTAAGCCTTAAAACAGCAAAATAAAAAAGCAAAAATTTTTGATAAATACAAGAAAGCAGAATAAAGAAATCTCTCTTCCTCTACTTCAAAAAATTTTTTGAAGAATAACGAACCGCTTCGTTATTCCTTATAAAGATTAACGAAAAATATATTTATGTAAATGGAGAGATATTTAAGACCTAATTCTAAACAATTATATGAACAAAAAAATAGAGAACAAAGGAACAAGAAAGCAAAAGAAAAAATAAAATGTGAATGTGGAGCAGAAGTATCAAGAGCAAATTTATCAAGACATAAAAAAACACACAACCGCACACGGGAAAGGTGAGGCTAAAAAGCACACCCGCAGACTTCTGGTGTGGACAACTTTACACAGAAAGCCGAAAAGTTGTCCAGCACAAAAACTTGGACGGTGTAATTTTAGCGACAACGCCTAGGTGGCTGGTGTGAGAAGTGTTTTGAAAATCCTCATTATAAATCTAGTATTACTTTAGCCTTTCTTTCTCTTTTACTTGTTCGGATATTCTCTGGTTCTATTTCTTCCCTCTTCAGCAATTCCTATTTTTTTAAATTATCATTTAAGTAATAAAAAAATAGGTTAATATACAATGAACACGAACAATCTAAGAAAGATTACGAAAGGCGGAATACAGATTAAAAAAAATAAAGTTGTAATAGTTTGGAGAGAGGATGGAATAACGAAGGAGAAAGCAATAGGAATGAACAACAAGAGAACGAAGGAAGAAGCGGAACAACTAGCAAAAGAATTTTACGAAAAAGAAATCTTAGCGAAATATGAAGAAGATAATAGGAATACTGATTACAATCAACTCAGCAAACAGAAGAGAGCGGAATATGTAAAGGAAAGAAGAAAACAGAAATACACCTGTGTATGTGGGAAGGTAATAGGAATATATAGCAAATACACACACGAAAAAACTCAATCACATAGAGACTTCTTCGCGGAGAAAGAAGAGGTTATGATAGGAGGACATAAAGTTATTCGTATAACTCGTAGAAAGGATGACATAGAAAGATATTATAAAATAAATAATTAATTTTATTTTAAACTTATTATTTTTTATTATATATACAGAGAAATGACAACTTTGAAAATTTACAAAATATTCAATGCTATGGACGAAAACGACAAGGAATTTTATATAGGAAGCACGACACAATATTATTTATCGGGTAGGTTTAGTCATCATAAATTGCTATGTAAGAAAGGACTTAATAGAAAGTTATACAATCATATGAACAACAAAGGAATGAATAATTTTAAGTGTGTTTTAATTCATGAGGAAGTAATTGAACATTACAACATTGATAAACAGAGGGCTATTGAACAGAAATACATTGATGAATTGAAACCAACATTAAATTTAAACAATGCGTTTGGGGCTGGTGCTTCTGATGTAAAAAGAACACGAACCGAATTTGAAGGAAGGACTTTTACAAATGAGAATGAAAAGAAACGAATTGAATATAATAAAGTTTATCATAAAGAATACCAAAAGAAATATTATGAAAAAGAAAGCAAGAAAGTCAGAGAGTATCAAAAAAAGTATTATGATAAAAACAAAAGTATTTTGGTCGCTAAGAAAAAGGAAGAACTTGACAGAATAAGAGAAAGCAAAAAATATTATTGCGAGTTATGTAATTTTACAGGAGTATCTCAATCCGCCATCATTACACACAATAACACAAAAAGACATATGGCGAAAATGAATTTAATTTCCATTTAAACTTTTAATTTCTATTAATTATTATAATTAAATAAAAATTTTCCATTTTATTTTATTATTTTTATATCCCTATCAATATAAAAGTAATGCCACCACCACTACCACCCAGACCAACAAAGGAGAATGTAGAACTAGCGAGGGTAAGGGCTAATTTGAGGAAAACCACAACCAGAGAAAACAAAAGGGAATTCAAAGTAGTAGAGTTAAAATCTAGGCGGGATAATAGATTAAACTCTCTTACATACGAGAAGCAAGGATTAAACATAAACTTTTATGATACTGATACATTAGAGCGAGAGGTTCTAATTCCTATACTATTATATGCGAAAAGAAATGGTATGACGGGAAATGCTGACGTTCATATTACTATTACATACATAACTGACCACGAAGAATTAAATAGATATTATAAAAAGAAAACATTTAATTCGTTTCAAATAAAAAACTACGACGATTTTATTGAAATGTTGAATGAGTTTAACATAAGCAATATTGAAGCATCTGGATTAGGTTACGACCGAATAATTGAATATGCTAAGGTAGTAGTAATTCAAGAAAACGGAGGCGGGTGCTATGAAGGGAAATATAAATGTAAAAAAACAAAATCAGAAGAAAGTATATTAATATCTCCCGCTAGCAAAAATAATAATTGCTTATTCTTTCTGTGTAAAGACATTCTTAATATGCCAATTATTAACAGAAAAAGATGTAATGATATTAGAGAACAATTCAATCTTTCTAATGATTGTCCAATTCCATTTTCTACCGCTGTAAAAATCCTTAATACTTTGATAAAGGAAGGGAAGACATACGAAATAACGAACGCCTTAACAAAAGAAACTATAAGCACGAATGAAATAGGAGAAGAAGCGGATATTATGATTTACTTAGAGAATAACCACTATTTCGGATTACTTAGAAGAGATAAGAAGAAATGTGAAAAATGCTTAACTATGTATTTTAATAAACATAAATGTAATCCGAAAAAGATAAATTATGCTAATAGACAAATATTAAAGAATGGTCAGAGACATTTACTAACTAATTTCCACGAAGAAAAATACAATAACAAAAATGAACTTCTTCATTACGACCTAGAAACATGGAGAAACAAAATGATTTCTGACGGCTTTGATATCCACGACTGCTATATAGTCGGATATACACAAGGAACAGAGGGATTTAAATATTTTGCTGGTAAAGATTGTATTTCTAAATTTCTTGATTTACTCTTAGAGAGAGGAAGAAAGTTAGCAACAGAATGGTCTAACAAACAATCACATAATCCAGTCAAGAAAGTAGCAGGAGTAAGAAAGAAAAAGAAGAAAGAAGAAGAAGCACCGATTTTATATGTGAATGGATTTAACGGGGCGAACTTTGACCACTACTTCATTAAACAGGAATTAATAAGAAGAGGTATTAAACCAAAATCACACTTGATTAATAACGGCTCAATAATTTCTTTACAATTTGAAAATATTAAAATGTGGGATATGTGTAAGCATACTCAGGGGACATTAAAAGATAACTTAGAAAATATGAAATGTACAACTCTTAAAGGAGATTTTGACCACGACCGAGCAAGTGAATGGGAAACAATGAGTGAAGAATTAAGAAATAAGTGTCTTGAATATTTGAAGTGTGATGTTATGGGGTTAAAAGAGTTATATGACAAAATAAACACAGAGATATTTGAAAAACACTCGGTGAATTTAACTTCATACATTTCAACTTCAAGCCTCGCCTTCAATATCTGGAAGAAAATGATTGATGGTAAGCACGATGTAAGACTTCCAACTATTGAACAAGAGAAAGCGTTTAGAAAAGCGGTTATCGGAGCAAGAACATATCCAAGCAAAAAAAGATTTGTTTCAAAACAATACAATGACTACTTAGCGGGGAAAATCACATTTGACGAATTAACCGATTATTTAGTTGATGCGGATGTCGTATCTTTATACCCAACGGCGATGCTTAATTTATTTATGGTCGGAGAAATTAAGATGGCTATCG
Organism: Paulinella micropora; assembly: GCA_019918135.1. NCBI lineage: Eukaryota > Cercozoa > Imbricatea > Euglyphida > Paulinellidae > Paulinella > Paulinella micropora. The sequence goes on along the minus strand of WBZZ01003022.1, from coordinate 87,711 downwards.
CACCATTTGATTATAATAATCTTGCTATCGGTATTTACAATGTTGATTATATCTCACCGAAAGACATATTACATTCTAGAATAGGACAGAGAAATAAAATGGGTTCATTAAAGTGGAATTTAGCCGATATGAAAGACCAATGGCTTACAAGTGTTGATATTGAAGATATGATTAAGGAAGGCTACGATATAACAATTCATAAAGGATACTATACAGAGGAGGCAGAACCAGTATTCAAAGAATATATATTAGAAATGTTTAAGGCGAAAGAAAATAGCGAAAAAGGCACACCGCAATATTTATTAGCCAAACTATTTATGAATTCGTTATACGGAAAGATGATACAACGTCCTATCCCAACAGAAGCAGAATATATTAAATCCAATGAGGAGTATTGGAAATTTTGGACGAAAAATTATATATCAGATGTGGTTGAATTCAAAGATAAAGAAGGAAACAAACTATGGCATGTATCTGGAATTCCAAGAAAGGAAGAAATAATTGAAGAGAGCATAACTAAACCTTCTAATTACGGGGCTTTCATTCTAGCATATAGCAGGAGAATTATGTATAACTATATAAAAGAGGCTAATCCAAATAAAGACATAGAGGCAGATTTCTATTACACCGATACCGATAGTCTAGTGTTGCATACTAGGTTTGCCAAACTAATCAAAAGACTTGGTGATAAATCTCTTGGAGGAATAACGGATGACTTAGGAGATTGTTGTAAGATAATAAGAGGAATATGGATTGCACCGAAATTGTATATGTTAGAATTTACAACTAATGAAGCCTTTCTCCCTTACCTTACTAAGAATGACTTGAAACATAAAGACAAAGGAGTTCATATAATCGAATGCTATGAAAATGAAGGAGTAAAAAAGAGATACTACCATTTAAGAGGTAAGGGGTTGAATTCAAAAGGGCTAAATCCAGAAGTATATGAAAAGATGGATTTAGGTGAAAGCATTGAAAATGTTAGAGACTTTCAAATGAAGAAAATTCATTTATCACGAAATAGCAAACAGCAAAACATTAACCATTTTAGCATAATTCATACTACAAACATAAAAAAGAAAGTAAATGAAAATAAATGGGGCGGTCGTGAGTTTATCAACGAAAATGATAGTATCCCTTACGGCTTTGATATCTAAGAATTTAATCATAATCAAATAATTAATTTTTTTTCCATAAAATTTTTTACCAGTCTATATAGACCAATGACCACCCTCACTAGACTATGTGAGAAGTTTGAACAACTTTCCATTGAAAATAAAAAAGAAAACTTTTCTATTACTGATGTCAAAAAGGTAATAAACGATGAAATTAAGGCAATTGAGAAAAGTAGAGAAAGGAAGCCGAAGGATACTTTTCCATTTGGTAAATATAAAGGTAAGAAAATTCAAGATGTTGCAACTATTGACAAACCATATCTTGAATGGGTTATGAAACAACCGTGGTTTGATAAATTTACAGACATTAAAAGTGAAGTAAAAAAATATTTATAATAAAAATTATTTTGTAGTATATATACCTATGACCGACCTAAGCACCAAGCAGGACTACTTGAATGAAATTGAAAAATGGAACCTTGACGGCGAAATAAAAAAGCCGACCATTAAATGGACAAAGCCCGACATTGTTTCTTTCTATGAGCAATACAAGCCAAGGGACGATAATGTGAAAGTAGTTATTCCGTTAGAGGAGACATTGACGAAAATAATGGAGGAAGAGAGCACTCCTTTTAAGGCGACTGACTTGAAAGAAACTGGAATTACGGAAATCAAGGCTAATGTTGGTGAAGAGATAGCAAATGTCTCATGCACAGAAGAAGGATGCATATTAAGGAAAGAATACAATCAAAATGAAACTGATGTTGTTCTTCAATATGGTAAGTATAAAAAAATGAAATTTGAAGATGTCGCTAAGATTGACAAACCATACCTTGAATATTTAATTCAACAACCTTATTTTAATAACAAAGATGCGGTAAAAAAATACCTATAATATCACATCGCTTTTCATTAATTTTTTTGCTTCAATGATCCTCAATAAAGTTAGCGATAACATTAATATTGCTACCAGCACCTGCCGACACAGCCTTCTGTGTGAATGTCAAAACATCGTTCGGTGTTAATTGAATATCGTATGTTCTGAGATTAATCTGTTGAGTTGAGGTGGCATTTACATAAATCTTAAAAATTGTCGTTCCGTTGGCGATAGCGGTTGCTTTTGTGTCTGTATCTACGATTGAAGTTGCGGCATCAACATCAGCAAAACCACCCCCTGTTAGTGTCCCATTCAATACCATTCTGACGACATTTGACTTAGTATCTTCATTTGTAATACTTACCAAGGAAGGAAAGACATTTGAATAGTTGGTGAGGCTATTATTGAATAGTGCTTTATTCCTGATACTTAAAATGGGGCTTTCAGTGGTGCTCGTTTTTTCGTCTCCTTCCGCAGTATTTGTAATACTGGTATTAATAGTATTTGAGCCCTCAATGAATAAACTGGCACTCGCCGTTTTAAGAATTTGTATTCCAACCGCCGCATCATTTCTCATTACTGCCGTAAAAGGTAATGTTGTATTTCGCAGGCTTACACCAGTATTTGCATTCGCATACTCAATCATATGAACTAATTGAAATTCACCAGTCTCTGGATTTTCAATTGAAAACTTAATAGCACCAAACCCGAGATACTGAAATTGAATTTGAAATACATTTCCTTTACTCCAGTCTAAGTTCGGCATAGCAGAAGTTCCATCGCAAGGGTCGTCCCAGTCTTCTTGGTCGATATAAACTGCAACACCTCCTTTAATATGCGCGATATTCATTCCTGCTTGATTTTTGTAAAAATAAAATCCATCAACGAGATCATTTCCTATTCCAATAAATGAATAGTAATCTTTTGTATCATCCGTTGTCCATATAGCAGTAAAGCGGGCAAGGACACCCATTCCAGTGTTATATTTTATTCTCCTTTTACTTACTAATCCAGCATCTGCCGTAGCATTAGCAGTTGTTTTCAATTCAGCCATATTATTCAAGAATGACACAGACGATTTTGTTTCTGTTTTTGTCCATATCCTAGTGTTAATGGTATATGGAAAGATTTCTTGTAATACTGGTGTTAATTGCGCAGTTGTTGTTTCACCAAAGGCTGTCTTCATATTATCAATGTGTCCATCATATCCTACTTTTAGGTTAATGAACTCTCCTTTAGGATTTTGTGCGATTAAATTTCTCTGGTGGGACATCTCTATATATAAACAAAAAAATTAACTATCAAAAATTAATAATTACCTCTTAACTAATAGTAATCATATTAGCCTTAACCTGAACCTCCCGCTGAGTGATTGCCACTGTGTAGTGGTTGTAGGCGGCATTCGCGGTGGTCGCAATAACTCCCATCGTCGCTCAGTATCAAGACTTAAACCGCTGATTTCATTTTGGTCTTTGCTCCATAGCGGGCGGGTATTATCCCAAGCATCAACCCAGAACCAATTGTATTTATACACATCGTTATTCAACAAGGCCGAACCCTCAACCTTTGGCTTCAGGTACATATAGTCTTCTTCAGTAGCACAATCAATGTTGAATTCTTGCTGGCGGGCACCATCCAGAGTAGTGTAAAAATTAACGACCTTAGCGGCGGCGCGGTTATCGTGGTCATAAGCAGTATTCTTTTTTTCTTCGTTGTTAAAAACTGAGTGATAAATCTTCTTCAAACGGCGACCGTGTCCTCTGTCAAATCGCATAATGATGTTTTGTGTTGTGGATGCTCCAATTGAATTCTTATAAACATATGGATAATCAATATTGAAGTTCATACCTTCGGGGCTAGCAATCTTCTGCTGGATTGATTGAATGACATCAGGGTTCGTTTCAACCGCAAGAAACAAGGCGAGATTGGTGACATCAGCACTTACAGCCATATTAGCACTACCAACATTTGCTGTGTTAACAGCAGTAACAGCACCATTCGTCACCGTATAACCAGTTCTGTCAGTAGCACTCCACACAATTCGCATAGTCAAAATCTCTGGAAACATAATAGTCTTATCAAGTGCGAAAATAGTGTTAATAATCATACCCAAAGGAATTTTAACATTAATAATCAAAGCAGCATTTGTTCCACTTCCCACAAGATACTTCGCCTCGTTGTAATTAACATTTACGGCAGATAGTGCTCCAACTCCAGTCGTCAAAGCAGCATCATCGTGACGACGAGCAGAAATCGGTGGTTCGGCAAACATAGCAAGAGTTCTTGCCGCCACGTTATCAGCACCATCTGTCATCGCACGAAAGTTGGTTCTAGCAGCTTCAACGGCACTGATATCAATCTTTCCATTAGCATTACACTTTTGAAGCATACATCCATATCCGATAATATTATCATGATTAGGAAGGTCTAAGAAATCTTGAAGACTCATTTCAGGTTTCCAAAGCATTTTAGTCACATTTCTAAGGTTGTTAACGTCGCACAGATAAACACCGCTACGGGTTTGAAGTTGTATCTGGCTAATTTGTGAAAGGCAGTCCATAAAAATTCTTGAATAAGTGTTAGCACCACCAGCTCTCATAGTATAAGTAAAACTCAAATAAGAGCGGGCGAGATTGAACGGGCGACTGATAAGGTCAAATGATCGTTCTTGCCCACCAGCAGTGGTGACCTCAAAGGTTCCAGAGCCCTCACGTGGAGCGAGTTTATTCAAACGATACGAAGCACTGATATAGTCAGTCTTGCTGAAATCCAATTCGCCTCCGTGTTGAGTTGGCATTTTGTTTTTGATTTTTTGAAGTAGTTGTCTCCGCGACGCTCTAAATATATTATAGAAAAAAATAAATAATTCAGAAATTAAATATTGATTACCCTACCTTGATTTCAACAAATTGAAAAAGGATGTAAATAAATTAAAATAATTTGTTTCTCTGTAAATCAACAAAGTCATTACAATACCTAACCCATTAAGATTAATTGCTTGGTCGTTTTCGTCTGTAAGATAAAACCTGAATACATTATTTGAACTGGTCGATAATTTCTTACCATACTCCGACCCGCTTCCGTCGTATATAACGGCTCCAAATGGTATTTCGTTGGCAGTGTATATTTCTTGTAGCACGTGATTATCTCCTTCACCAACTAAGTCCGATTGAAGATATAGAGTTTTTTCGCCAGTTAGAATAATTACATTTGGTGATTTAATAAAATCATTTGCAAAGAAATATGTTGAGTTTCTATCAAACCCCATTACCTCGTGAATACGGGTATCACCATCAAATATAAATCGCGGTTGAATACCTCCGTTATTTGAAACACTGAATGTTAATTTGCCATCTTCTGGTTCTATGTTGGTATTATTACTGGATACAACATAAGTATAATTATTAGGGCTGTCTGCGGTTAGCACCTCCGACAACTTATTTTTTAGATTGTTCATTGTGTAGTTTCCTTCAGGTATAGTAATTAAAGCCTCATACCCGTCTTCAGATAATGTAAAAGTATTATATGGAGAGGCTACGGAGTAATACGACTTCGGCACATAAATATGAAGTATTTTACAATGTGTGGGATTGTCCAGTGATTTTAAGTTTATTTCGTGTGTAAAGTCGCTATCTGTGCCTGTTATTCTGTTTTTACTATTTATGTAATAGATACCACTCGACCTGCCCCCTTTGTAATCCATGATATTTTAGAATTTCACTTCGTGCTACGCACTCTCGCTTATTCTAAAACATCGTTTTTTCTTTTTTAAAAAAATTAATGGTAGACGATGTTTTGTGATGACGGCAGTCAGAACAAAATATCAAATAAAAGTATCAAAATTACCATACCCATTCTGTGCTTTTAATTTCTCCGCTTCTTCTTCCTTTAAGTCTGTGTATCCACTAGCAAACTTAAAGCGGTTGCCTTTCGCTCGCTCCATTAAAAACCTCATTGAGTGCCAACCGCACGTGTCGGTTGTGTCAGATTGTTGTTTTACTTGATTAACCTTCATTAATAAATAACTATCGGGGTGGCTTTTATCTATTAGCCTTTTCATTTGTTGCTGAAAGTCTTCCGTTGGTTGGTAAAGTGCTAATGGGTCATACACTTCCACTGACCTGTCTTTATCCAGACTTACCCATATAGCAATCCAATGAGACCCCGCTTGTTTGTGATTATCCAAATTCATAATAAATCCGTATCGTTTTCTTTTTTCTGGATTTAGTTTGTAGATTTCATCGCTGGCTATTGCTCCGAGATACCATCCATATTTTTTCATTATGTCGTCTATTTCATTAGTCATTAGTCCCCTCCCTTCTCCTTCCTGCGGGGGTTCCTCTGGCTCTGGTTGTTGTGGCTCTGGTGTCTCCGCGTCACTCGGTGGTATGGTTGTCTCCTCTAGTGGTGTTTGGTCTGGCGGTGTAGTAGTATCTGTTGCCGGCTCTGGTGGCGGGGGTAGCGGTGTCTCCGCGACGCTCGGGGTATGGTAGGGGGTGGAACCCCCTCCAGTGGCATCCCTTCATCAACATTTAAATCCGCTGAAACTTGTTTATCTACATTTGGGTCTATTGTCATTTTGTTAGTTAGAGTATTTACAAAATCATGTTTGTTCATTGTGTGTTTCCAATCTTTGCGGGATAAATATTTTTTTATTTTCGCTATTGAAAATACCTTATCAATTAATTCATCTAATGTCTTCGCTCCACTACCTTTTTGTTCAGTAATACCCATATACTCTTCATATCTAGCATAATCCGCCACTTTTCTTTTTACGTTTTTCACCTCACTTCCAACATCAATATTAAACCTTTTAATCATGTTAATAATCCACTTTGAAGTGTCTTTGTAATTTAATTTGTTATGACCATCATTATCTAGTCTCTTTTTTAAAGCCTGTGCTAACTCTTTTATGGTAATGGTTGGGTGATAAGTTTTTGAAAATCCAGAGATTAAAAATTGATTAATTTGTAAATTTTCAAGATGCTTACCCTTTTCTTCTGCTTTCTTTTTTTCCTTTTCAAGTTTTTCTTTATATTCTTCTGCTAACTTTTTCTGTTCTTCTAAAGATGTCGCTGTGGCTATAGCCATCTGAATATCTTGACTGGCTTTTTGTAAGTCTTTGAGACTCATCTTTTTAATGAATTTATCTGTATATCCTGCTAATTTCAGTGTTTCAATATCTTTCTGCTTTTGCTTTTTTTCTTCCTCATATTGCTCTTTCGTTTTCAATGGTGCTTCATCTCCTAAATTAGGTAAGGCTGGTGCTTGTGGTGGTGCTCCAAATGGTGGTGCTAATGGTGGTGCTTGTGGCGGTGCTTGTGGTTGTCCCTGTTGTTGTGGCATGATATATTGATACTGCTGTGGCGGTGGCATAATAGCCAATCTTTGGTTCCTTTGCTGTTCGTATTGTAAATCCTCTATGAGTTTTTGCTCCCTCCTTAGTTCTCTGTCTTTTTGCTCTTGTCGTTCCTTGATATCGGATAGTTCATTGCGGTGTATCCTTGCTAACTCATCCTGCCTTTCCTTCACATCTGCTACGTCTTTTCGTTCTAGCCTTTTCTTTTCTTCTTCTAAATCCTCCCTTTTCTTCTTTTCCTTTTCTTCCTCGTCATGTATTAACTCATATTTCTTTTGTAAGTTGCTTTGTATTTGGTTTCGGTTCTCATGTTCAAGACGATTGAAATCAGATTTGATTATTTTTTCTCTTGGTTTGCGACTAGCCCTTTGCGGCCTCGGCTTACCAATATATTTCATAAAAAGTTTAACGATTTGTAATGTGCTTAAATCATTTGTTTTCTTACCAAAATTAAGATAATATTTTTTACCCTTCTGGATAATATATGGCCTCCCGCTCTTATTTCTATAAACTCGTGGGGGTCTTACCTTAGCCTTTGATATTTTAGAATTGCGCTTCATGCTTCGCATTCCCGCTTATTCTAAAACATCGATTTTTTATTTTAGGAAAAAATAATGGTCATCGATGTTTTGTGATGACGAAGTCAGAACAAAATATCAAAAATATTTAATGAAACTTTACAGCACCTCCTCGTTGCTTACCATACCCAAGTTTTGCGGCAGTAGCACTAACACTACCCGCGTAAGGCACCCCAACACTACTCAATGCCCCAGCAGTCCTAGAGATTACCTTATTATCGCGAAGAAATTTATTAACAGCCAAGGCAGTTTTTCCGACCTTTGCCCAGTTAATCTTTCCTCCCTTTTGACCACATCCCTTCTTCTTAGTTTTCTTTTTTCCTCCCTTCTGTGGCATTGATGGATTGTATCCGATGTTATATCCTGATGGTTGTGAAATTATCACTGGTGATACTGGCATATATAAGAAAGATTTTAAAAAAATCTTTCAGCAAAAAATTAAAAATAATTATTTACAAAATTTTTTCACTTAAGACGATAAGCAAAGTTTTTTCTTAACTCATCATCAACACTTGAAACATAAAGAAAATTAAATCTCTCCTTTGTTGCTTCGTGATACTTTTGAAGAAAGTAATCAAAGTCAAAAGATAAGTCTAAGTGTTTATACACTAGTTCCATTTTGTCCTGAGACTGGCTTGGAAAGATTAATAGATAATCTAACTGCTTAATTGCTTCTGGCCGTAGGTCGTTCAAATACTGACTAGACATAATAACCTTTGATTTATAGTGTCTGTTCTTTTTTAACAAATCGCTTACGGACTTGTCTCTTAATCCACTTCCTAAATCATCCAAAACAAAAACAACCTCTGGAGATATATATTTACTCAGCCTTTCTTTCGATGCCTCCTTTATCTGTTTCTTTTCTTTTCCAAAGTATAAAAATTGTGGCTTCTCCATTGGTTCTTTATCATCCTGTTTTACTTCTCCTTCTTGCTCTTCGTCTGGTTTATTCAGTTTGTCCAATTCGTAATCAATAATATTCACCCCGTCTGATTTAAGAAAAGTATATACCGCCATCGGGTTGCCTCTGTTCTTAAAGTGCTTAACCATTGCTTTATAAATGTAGTCCTTGTGGATTGTTGAAGCGATAATGACAATACGGGTTTTTCTGTCTGTTGTCCGTTTCAGTATTTCAAAGAGTGCTGTTGTTTTCCCGCTCTTCTTTCTAGCAAGTAGAAATATGTTAGCATACGGCTCATTGAATAATTTATAGCCCTTGGCTTTTTTGTTTCCATCACCCTCTTGTTTTACTGGCTTCACCTTGACATTGTTTATTTTCTCCATCCTATATTCTACCCTACGAATTCCAAACACACAACAATTCGCCCCGCTAAATTTCCTGTGTCAATATTTCCGCTGTCAGTTTCAAGGATTTTAAATGTATATTGTCCGTCCGTCCATCCGACGACACCCAAATTATAACCGAGATTTGAAATGTTTGCTGTGGTGCTGTCCGCGAATGTTCCAATAATTCCAATTCTATCCATGTAAAGAATTCTGGTTTTGGTTTCCGTCTGGTCGTTCATATAGTGGATAAACTTAACATTCATTTTGGTGGGTGTGAATGACATTTGGATATTCTTATTAAATGTTTTGCTTCCTCCCGCAAAATCATTGCTCAGAAAAATAATCTTTTGGTATTTGTGCTCCGACATTGTTTATATATTGTGTAATATATTATGTTATTAATATTATTATTTATGTGGTCTGTGTTAGGACGGACGGCCTGCGACTTTTACTCACGGATAAGCGAAAAAAAGAATGAGAGTTGTGCTTATTGTATAAAGCAAGGGGTAGATACGGGGTTTAAGTGTGTTTTCATAAATAACGGAAATAATATGTGTCGTAGTTTTGATGAGGCTTTGCCTTTAATGTGTGCGGGCGATAATAGATGGTATATGACACATACATATGAATGCTTTGATATTTAAACATAACGAGAATAAACGATATAAAACGATGCCTGACTACAAACAAGGTAAAATATATGCTATCAGGGCGTACCAAACGGATCAGGTGTATATTGGTTCAACCGCTCAACCATTATACAAAAGACTTTATTCTCATAAAAGAGAATATAAATGTTGGATGAATGGAAAATTTAATTATGTTTCTTCTTTTGAAATCGTCAAATATGATGATGCTTATATTGAATTAATTGAAGAATTTCCTTGTAATAACAAAATGGAACTTGAGAAAAGAGAAGGTGAATGTATTAGACAAACAGAAAATTGTGTAAATAAAATAATAGTAAGAAGAACCAAAGATGAATATTATCAAGATAACAAAGAACAAATAATACAAAAAATGAAAAAATACTATGAAAAAAATAAAGAACATTTAACACAGAAAATGAAAGGATACTACGAAGAAAATAAAAAGCAATTATCACAGAACATGAAAGGATACAGAGAACGGAATAAAGAATATTTGTTAAAAAAGAAAAAAGATTATTATAAAGAAATAAGACAAAAAAAAATCACTTGTGAGTGTGGTTCAATTTTGTCAGTACATAGTTTATCGCCTCATAAATCAAAGGAAATACATTATGACAATATGATCGGATTATCCTCTTTTGGTTTTTAATTTACTTCTTACCACCCCCAGAACTTGGAGAAGGTAAAACGATACCGACCATCAACGAAATGAGCCCCACATAGACATTAGTTTGATTACAATCAAGATTATGGTTAGAAAGTTTTACGATTGCTAACGAGACTATAGCAATAATGATACCCATTTGAAATAAGTATTTAATAAGGCGGCTGTCTGTCGGTCTGTTTGTTATACAACAACAATTCCAGTTATCTTCCAATTCGTGCTCTACTTTTTTTTCCTCATTCTTCAATGAAATGTCTAAAACACGATTTTTTATTTCTGGAGTTAGTTCGCCGTCTATTTCAATGACTGGCGGTGGTCTATGAAGTCTAGTTGTATTATTGCTGGACATTATCAAGAACGGCCACTCTGATTTCTGCTAATTGGTTCGCTTGGTCTTGTAATATATTAAGTAAAGTTTTATTTTCTTTTTCTAAATTAACTACCTTTTCTGATAATTGTTGAACGGCCTTAATTAATGGTGCGATAAACTCGGAATAACCTATACCATAACCGACATCACCACTATCAACACATTTAACATCTTCTGGATTGATGCTTACACCCTTCAATTCGTATTCCGCTCTTTGCTTTGGACACGGCACCATAATTTTTTCTTTTATAAAACCGCCAAAATCTAGCATATCCATTTCTGTTAGTATTTCTTCTAATTCTTGTGCTATTAAGCCAGTCCTACATTTCTTTTTGTCATCAATCATACGATAGCAAACTGGATTTAACTTATTAATAAAATCTAAGCCTAAACATTCCTTTATATCTTCTTTTTTTCTCTTGTCTGAATATTGAATTGGATTAGACAATACCCACAACTGACCATCGCTTGCTTTCAAAGACATTAAAGCAGTATTTGAATTATTCTCCCATATGAACCCACTCGTTGAAGAACCATTCACTCTAAATCTAATAGAATAAGAAGTTAATCCTCCGCCTACTCCTCCCGCTGGTGCTGTTCCTCCACTTAACGATTTACTTGCCCCAGACTGGCTCATATAAATTCCCCAGTTTGAATCTCCGATGTCCCACATAAATATTCCTCTCGCATTCGTCCCGTCTGTTTGTCCTTGAATTGCTATTTTCGCCCCATTAGTTGATGCTGATGCCGTTGTTAGCACCCCAGAATATGTAATCCCCGCATTTGCCGTAATCAATCCTTTCGTCCATAAAGTCCCGTTTGCCCCGTTTAATGACATTAACAATTGCTCTGCTGAATTTTCCCACACAAAACCCATTGTAGCATCATTAGCAACCCTAAACCGAAAACTATACGAACTAAAATCATTTCCTGAAACTGCTAAACCATTTGCCAAACTTCTAGTGTTTAGAGCCCCACCAGATGCTGCATAAATTCCCCAACTCGTATTTGTCGTATCCCATAGAAATATTCCTTTTGCATTTGTTCCGTCTGTTACTCCCTGAACTCCTATTTTCGCTCCACTGGTATTCGTTGCTGATGTTAGTGTGCCTGTATATGTAATTCCCGCATTTGCCGTTATCAATCCACTCGCGGTTGCTGTTGTTGTTGATATCCCCGCATTTGCCGTTATTAATCCACTCGCGGTTGCTGTTGTTGTTGATATCCCCGCATTTGCCGTTATTAATCCACTCGCGCTTGCTGTTGTTGTTGATATACCCGCGGTTGAAGTAATTGTTGTTCCCGTTATTGTTCCTCCATTTGTTATATTGTTTGAGTTCATATCTAAGGCTCCATAAAACCGCATACCACCCGCATTGTTAAAACGGACAATGTCAGACGAAGCACTTTTATTATCCAAAAGTTTTGAAATATAAAGTCCCGCCCCTTTTACATCAGATGCTACATTCGTAAATACATAACCTCGTTGGTTTGCGGTTCCACTTGTAGCGGTATTTAGAGTAAATAAGAAATACTGATAATCTCCTGATGTCTGTGAAAAGAATATGTCTCCTCCATTTTGGTTTAATATCCTCGCCCCATTATATGTTATATTTCCACCATTAGTGATAGTTTGATTATTAAAATCGGCATTGTTCGTTAAAGTTAGATATTTTATCACAGTGCTCGCCCCGTTGAATGTTTTACTTCCTGTTATGGTTTGGTCTCCTGTTAGTTTTACATTTTGCCCGTCCAATGTGTCCGCATATCCTTTTGTTGCTCCGTCCGTTGATAATGTCGGAGTTCCAAGGTTGGCTATTTTGCTACTATTACAATCTAGCCCCGAAGCATTTACCCAACCGACAATCGTCCCGTCAATAATGAAATAACAGGAAATTCAATCAATGCGACAACAAAAGGAACATTCGTGGTTTTTAACTCCACAGCCAATATCGGGTCAATTGCTAGTTTGGATATGAAAACTGCAACATATTACAACTTTGAAATTTCTGCCAAAAAAATAAGTTTTATTATTGACGGGACGATTGTCGGTTGGGTAAATGCTTCGGGGCTTCAAGACCACTGCTAAATGTCTTAATTCCTGCTATGGTTTGGTTTCCTGTTAGTTTCACATTTTGCCCGTCTAATGTATCTACATAACTTTTATTCGCCCCGTCCGTTGTTGCTGTTGGTGTGGCTAAGTTTGTAATTTTTCTGTTGTTCAAAGATAGTGTAGTGCCAGTTGCTGTCGCGATTACATTATCCCCCGCATATAAATCAACATATGACCCTGTTATTTGTATTGGATAATAGCCCGCAGTTGCTATTTTTTGTGCCACAATCTCTCCTATATTTGTCGCCGTATCAAAGGCAATACCGATACCATCAAAAGCGGCTGGAGCAGTAGCACCCCGCACTTCTATTGTTGAAGTAAATTTTTTATTCCCTGCTATGGTTTGGTCTCCTGTTAGTTTTACGACCGAAGTATCAAGAGTAGAAACATCAACACCATCAACAAGATTAACATTTGTTATACTTTGGCTTTTCATATCAATCCCCGCACTTGCATTTATTATGTTGCTGAATGTTTTGGTTCCTGCTATGGTTTGGTCTCCTGTTAGTTTGACGACTGCGGTATCAATAGCCGAAACATCAATACCATCAACTAAATTTACATTTGTTATTGAAAATCCACCCATATTTAAACTGCCCGTCATAGCCGTCGTGCCGTCCTTTGCCAGTTTCGTATCGGTATATGCTTTTGTTGAAGCATCACCGTCGTAGAATGGCGCGGGCAGTCCGCTGATTGCTGTCGTGCTGTTAAAATTTAAAACATTATTTGTCAATGTCATTCCACCACCTGTTGTTGGAGCAAAAAGTATGGACGAGCCGACAAAAGATAATGGATAGCCCGTCGCACCACCTGCCTCCGACGAATAAATAGAACCCATATTATTGTTGTAATTGAAGAATAATTTTCCTGTGTTTAATGGATTTGAGTCTTTTACGGCCACATAAGTAGTAAATGTTTTATTCCCTGTTATGGTTTGGTCTCCTGTTAGTTTTACCACAGAACTATCAAGAGCCGAAACATCAACGCCATCAACATTACCGACATTTGCTACATTAAAACCCCCCATATTTAAATCTCCAAACATCATAGCGAGACCATCCAATCTAAGAAAAGGTGAAGCAACATTTCTCCATTGCCCAGTGCTGTAAATAAGAAGTTGATTATCAGCGGGGGTGCCTGTTATGATTACATCACTTAAAGCATCTATTGATTTAGTTGCTATCCTTGTGTCAAAATCTGTATTAGCCCTTGCTGTGGTGTAGTATAGATTGGTTCCCTCTGCTAAGTTTGTTGTGCTCTTTGTTGCTAATTGAGTGTCAAACCTAGCATTAGTATAATATAAATTGGTGCCTTCTTTTACATCGGCCGTAGATTTTAAAGCCAACCTCGCATCAAATCGGCTGTTAGTAAAATAAAGATTTACGGGGTCGGCATCTTCTGGCACCCTATCTGTGTATAAACCAATAATATTAGTGTTGGTAAGGTCTAAGTTTTTAATATTTAGACTATCAACTGCAATTTCTGACAAGCCAAGTAAGGATTTATATTGCGACATAGATTATATAAATAATTATTTATTTAAAAAATACTAAAATATATTAATCTTAGTATAAATGCCGTCTCCCGAAGCAAGTCGTAAGAATTGGGGTAGTGCTGTGGAAGGAATAAAAGCGAAAGCGAAACAGCGAAAGATGGAGCATGCTAAAAATGTATTAGCACAATACCGAAATGCTGTAAAGCAAGAAGACGAAGATATGGAGGAACGAATAAAGCAAATTGAAGAAAAGAACTTGGCTAAGGATATTATTACTGAACAAGATAATGATAGCCCAGAGGAAAAGAGTGAGAGTGAGGACGAGGTTGATTTCACTGATATAATTGCCGAAAAGATGACAAAAATGAAAATCAAAAGAGCGAAGGCGGAGACTAAGAGAGCGAAGAAGAGCAAGAAGATAGAGCCCGAGCCAGAGAGTGAAGAAAGTGAAAGCGAGAGTAGTGAAGAAGAAATCAAGCCTAAGAAAGGTAAGGGTAAAAAATCAAGTAGTGTAAGTGTAAAGGTATATAATCAATCTTCAGGTGCTAAGAAAGAAAAAAGTGATGAAATAGATAGAGTGTTTTTAAAATTTTAAATTCACCAAAGGAAATGATAAGAATAATAATTACTATACTCTGGATTATTATAAGTTAATTCACCTTTTGAATTTTTTATAGCCTTTGCTCTTGCTCTATAATTTTTTCTTCTTACTTTATCTAAATGGTCTAAATGTGAATATAGTCCTATGCGGTCTTTATAATGTTCATATCTAGTATCACCAAAATTGATAACCTTACCTTTTGGACTAATGACTTTATATTTTTTATTCTTAATGTTGGATTTTAAAAATCTCATTGTATATAATATGGACTATAAACATACAATTATTAATACACAGAATGCGGATAGCCAACTTGAGGACACACCAACTGGAGAAGAAACAAAAAGGACGAAAGAAGAAGAAGCCCTTGAAATACACCACCAAAAGAAAAACCCGAAAATATGGAACACGATATGGGTAGATAAACCATTAGACCAAGTCTTTCTTGACTTAGCAGATATGAGTAAGATAAAAGATAAGAAAGGAAATAAGGGGTATGCTTGGATGTTAGTTTGGATTGATTGTCATTCAAGATTTTTAATAATCATTCCATTAAAAAATAAAACAGCGAAAGAAGTATATTATGCTTTAAAGTCTATACCTTATAAACCGAAATCAATTACTACCGACAGCGGAGGAGAATACAAAGGAGCAACTCGTGATTATTTTATTCAAAATGGTATTAAACATGATGTCGTTGAAGTCGGCGACCATAGAGCGCTCGCGGTTGTTGATAGAGTGATAAGAAGTATTAGAAGGTGGTTGGATTTATTATTTGAAACTAATAGAAATTTTGATTGGGTAAGTTATATTCAAGACTTAGTCAATGCTTATAATCATAAACTTCATAGAGGAATTCAGGCCAGACCGGTGGATGTCTTTGCTAGAAGAGACAAAAATAAACAGACTATAACCCGTGATAATTTAATTAATGAATTCAATATCGGAGATACCGTAAGAAAGGAAAACAAAAGGAATGTTTTCAGTAAAGGAGGAAAGACTTTCAGCAAAATTATTTATAAAGTCAAAGCCCGTTCCGGATTTAAGTTAATATTAAATAATGATGAATTAGTGAGCCCGAGGGATTTATTGAAAACAGAATTTATTAAACCTATTGACGAAGAGAAAGACATAAAACAACAAACAAAAGAAATTATAAAAGAAAAGAAAACAAAAGAACTACTCAAAAGAGAAGAAATAGAACCAGAAAACATTAGAACAAGTAAGAGAGAAAGAAAGGCTAAAGTAATAATGGACCTTTGATAAAAAACTTCAAAACACTTCACACACCAGCCACCTAGGCGTTGTCGCTGAAATTACACCGTCCAAGTTTTTGTGCTGGACAACTTTTCGGCTTTCTGTGTAAAGTTGTCCACGCCAGAAGTCTGCGGGTGTGCTTTTTAACCTCACCTTTCCCGTGTGCGGTTGTGTGTTTTTTATGTCTTGATAAATTTGCTCTTGATACTTCTGCTCCACATTCACATTTTATTTTTTCTTTTGCTTTCTTGTTCCTTTGTTCTCTATTTTTTTGTTCATATAATTGTTTAGAATTAGGTCTTAAATATCTCTCCATTGATATAAATATATTTTTTGTTAATCTTTATAAGGAATAACGAAGCGGTTCGTTATTCTTCAAAATTTTTTTGAAGTAGAGGAAGAGAGATTTCTTTATTCTGCTTTCTTGTATTTATCAAAAATTTTTGCTTTTTTATTTTGCTGTTTTAAGGCTTAGTATTGATTTGCGGGAAATGAACAGGAGAAGACAAAACAAATTTATAAGGCCGTTTTGAGGTACGAAAAAACGGTATAGTAAATTTGTTATTTATCTACTGAAATAGCATTTTCGTCATACACCTTCTGATTTCTTTCTGCAAATAGTATGCGCTATGGAGTCATGCCACACAGCGCATCGACCCACTGATAGACGCTAAAAGACGATAAATATATCCTCATACGGCACGTCAAAGCGGATTCTCTAGCAGTTCTTATAAATTTTGAACTCCTTCCCCTCAATTTTTTTTTCCCTGCAGTATGTCAAGAACAAACGTACAATTAATAAAAAAAATACAAGCAACGTGGTGCTGTAGTATGATTCCCCCTTGATCTCCTTCTTCTTCTTATCATTGTCATTATTATTATTATTATTATTATTATTATTATTATTATTATTATTATTATTATTATTATTATTATTATTATTATTATTATTATTATTATTATTATTATTATAGTCTGAGGAAGCCTATTATTATTATTATTATTATTATTATTATTATTATTATTATTATTATTATTATTATTATTATTATTATTCACAGGGAGATCGTAAGTACATTGTCTTTTTTAATGACATAATCTTGTATAAGGCGGATATCCTATGATATAGTATTAGGGGGCCAGTCCTAATAACTATATCCGAAGTCGAGCTGTATGTACCCGACCCTGCGATATATTGACACAAGTAGAGATTGACCGTTCTAAGGTACGACAGTATATAATCTATCGTAAAAAATAATTTAATGAAAGTTTCAGAGAACATTTCATTTTCGAGAACATCGTCCCAGGACTTGGAAAGGGTCATACCCGGGAACACCATCGCTCAATACACTAGCGATCCCCGTATACGGTGTAGTATCATCGTCGATCGACCTTTCGCACTCGTATGTTGCGATCGAATGCCAAGTTATATCACTGAGTCTTTTTAATATTCATATTGATAACTGATGATGCATGATCAAATCATGATACGCCGTGGGCAATCAACCAGTTTGTTTGAGACGCATAAAGAAAAATAATTTCTTTGTCACTGCCTTCGTCGTCTGGCGCGGATTTCTTTGCCTGGTGGAGGACCACCAACAAAAGTCAGATCGAACTTTGACTGTTCGAGAATGTCCCAGATCTTATTAGGGGTTCAGCCCAACGATAATTCAAAAGGGACATCAAGCACTCCTCTTGGCAGTGTCTGAATGGTCCACGCAGTGTAATCCTTGTCTCTGGGAGTAATTGTATCATCCCATGTCTCGAGACTTTTTGCGTCTTTATATACTGGCAGATAATGTCTTGCCTTTGGATCCTCAACCGGGTCCATACTTCTCCAAAACTGGAGTATCGGTTGTACTATTTTTGCGGCTGATGATATTTTGAGTGTCCGTGTGACACGCATCTGTCGTGGGACCGCCACGACCCGCATCAAGTATAAGTCTGAGAGAGTGTCATCAGCGACATGTTGTTCCGCTGGTCTTATCAGATAGAAAGCATCTTTCACCCATGCGATGGTTGCTATCGCATCGCCTTCCTTCCATCGCTCATGGACAATCTCAACGTTGCCCGCGTTTGGGTCAGTGTCCGTCCCCTCCTCCTCCTGGTGGACGTCCTTTGATCCAATCGACCTCATCGCCTTCCTCGGTTGGTCGTTGATAAGATCATTCCGCGCTCTCCTTAGCTGCGCCTCTGTGATCTTCTCCTTCTTTCCGCTATGCTCTCGCGGAGACTTAGACTGAGTCCCCACCGCGCTTATGCGGTCAGTCTTCTCCTTACTGTCCACCTCACTCTCCTCCTTCTCAGCTATCGGTGCCCGATAAGCATCGTCTTGGTCTATGCCAGCCTCCTTGTGGATGGGCGGCACCTCTTTGAAATCGTCCTTTATCCGTTTTAACGCCTCCTCAACGGATTCATCTTCCAATAAGAAGGGATCATACTTAATCAGCCTTCTTACATTCACAATTTGCACCTTCCCTCTACCCCTGATCTTGTAGTTCAGAGGTCCCGTCTGTTCCATAATCTGATAAGGTCCTTTCCAGTGAGTGAACAGCTTAGAGCTGACTCTTTTCGGGACCTGAGGATGGTACAACAGTACAATATCCCCAACCTGGAACTTGATCTGATCCAAGTGCGCTTGTCGCACCCCTTCAGCATCAGTCTTTCGGCGCTCCGCCTCTCTATGCGCCCTGACTATTTGTTCCGCCTCCATCTTCACTCTAAGTCGCATCCCAAACAACTCATCCGCATCCGCCCAAGTGTCTTTTGGGTGAAGGAGCGAAGTCGGGATATCAGGCTCACGCCCATATACTAACTGATATGGCGAGATTGAGCTCTTCGAGCATCCTAACGCCGTAGAGGGTAGACAGTTCATTGCAAACGCAAATGATGGTGCTGCCTCGACCCATGCTCTTTGATTCTCCTTCTTCGTGCAATACATCTTTAGCGAGGCTTTGAGGGGTGTGTACCCGCTCGATTTTCCCATTTGCTCGCGGGTTATAAAACCGGTCAGGCAGTAACATATTGCCATTTCATCCCGTAATACTTAGATAGTTTGTCGATGACCTCGTTATTAAAGTCCGAGCCTCGATCAGAGCATATCTTTCTTGGTACTCCGATCTGTGAGATGATCCTATCGATCAGCGCCTCGGCCGTCGTCTTGCCAGTAACGTCTTTGACAGGGATGATCCACACATAGTTGGTGGCTCTGTCAATAGCCGTGAGGAGGTATTTGTAACCATCCTTCGATTCTGGGAAAGGTCCCACATGATCAATGTGTATAAACTCAAACATCCCCGCATGAAGAGGAAATTCGCCAATCAGGCCGAAATTTGCCTTCAGTGGTGTTTTGTTTATCTTGCACGGGATGCATGCATCCACCGCCTGATCTATCTCCTCCTTCATCTTCTTCCACCAGAATCGCCTCGCTACGAACATGTGAGTTCGTTGTCGACCCGGATGCGCTAAAAGTGGGCAATTGTGGGCTGCGACAAATATAAATCGTCTTAGACTCTCCGGTACCCAAAGGGTCCATTTGTCCGGCTGTGACGCATAGCGACCGTGAAGGCCCTTGTACCACAGTAGACCATCTCTCCATCCCATCTCCTTCATCTGATCTTTGATCGCTTTCGTCATCTTCAGCTCAACCGGGTTCTGATATAACTGTATGAGTTCCTCAAACTCCGGATCTTGAGCCTGTTGTTGCCTCCATGCGGTAGGCGATGCTATATGGATAGTACCATCTTCTAGCCGTATCCCGATTCTTTCCGGGTCATCATCTAGGTCACTTCTCCGCTCTTGAGGAGGCTCCGCATAAGCATCCTGCGTCTCCTCTTCCTCTCTTATGTTCGCCTTCGCATTCTCATATACCTCATAGGACCACTCAGCGTCCTCCTGGGTATGTAGCTCACAACATATCCCGTGATCCGGGCCTTGTGGACTGTACCGTAGACCTGTGCGGTCATATCGGACTCCACTCGCCATCTCCATCGCCTCAATGTGGCTGACCTCATACACCTTGTCAGTGGACAAGTCTTCCATCTCCACCGTGGACACCAACGCCGATACTTCTGAGTTAAACTCTAGCCTAGAGAGGCTATCAGCGACCACATTTCGCTTTCCCGGTAGATGGACCATTGTAAAATCGAAACAAGACAAGAACGCTTGCCACCGCGCCAGCCGTCCAGTCTGTTCATGATTCATCAACCATAACAGGTTATGATGATCAGTTCTGACAGTAAATTGAGGTCCTCCCCACAAATACTCTCTGCTCTTGAGGGCCTACACCACCGCTAACGCCTCTCTTTGCCTTGTGCAATAGTTTCTCTCCGCCGCACACAACTTCCTACTAATAAACATGATTGGGCGTAATTTCTTCTCCTCATCCTCTTGTTGTAATACAGCCCCAATCGCAAACTTAGATGCGTCTGTATCGACTACGAATTGTTTCGTAAAGTCGGGCATCGTTAACACCAGTCCTCCGTCTTTCGGGTGATTATAAATAAGATCTTTGAGCGCATGAAACGCTTGCAAAGCCTCTTCGCCCCACTTCTCAAAGTCTCCAAAATCTATCATTTTCTCCAACTTAGCCCGTGTTGCACCCCAATCGGGTATAAACTGGCTATAGTATTGCGCCATCGCAAGGAATGAGTGAAATTCAGTGCGGTTTTTTGGTATCGGTCGATTCATAATCTCCTCCCTCTTCTCTTTGGATATCGAGACTCGATTATGGGAGATCTCGTACCCTAAGTATGTCACACTCGTCTTGGCAAGTTGACACTTCTTTAGATTGCACTTCAGGCCAAAAGCTCCGATGCGCCTGAATATATCGGACAAATGATCGATATGCTCCTCCATTGTGTTAGAGTATACGATAATGTCATCGATATAGCAAAATGCATATTCTCCCGCCTTCTGTCCCCGCCTTCTCATAAAGCCACCGTCAGACAAATCATCGTACTGACTGCTCAACATCTTCTGCATCGCCTTCTGGAAAAGTCCTGGGGCTTGCTTGAGGCCCATCGGAAGCACTTTCCATTGGTATATTTCCATACCCACCACAAACGCCGTCAGCCATCTGGACTTTTCCTCCAGTGGTATCTGCCAGAAGCCATTCTTAAGGTCAATGACCGAATAGAATTTTGCATTCCGCAGTACTCTCCTTCCTTCTTCAAATGTCGGGAGAGGATTTCTCTCTTCCTCCAGCACCTTGTTAACACGAGCATAGTTAACTGTCAGGCGCCATTCTCCTCCTGGCTTCGGCACTATTCTCGGTTGTGAGACTATTGGAGATGTTGATCTCTCAATAAAGTCCTCATTGAGCAGCTGTCTTGCTAGCTCCTCCGCTATCTTCGCCTCATGTATACTCAAATTCGCCCTTCGTGGTGCCGGTGACGGCTCCGCACCCGGTACTTTGTAAATAACCGCAGTGAAATCTTCAGGCTTGACACCACCTGCATGTGGAGGGTCAAAAATTTCCTTGTTCGCCTCTAATTTGGCTTTTAAAAGCTCCTTCTCCTTCTCCGTGCCTACTCCTTCTTCCAATATTAAAATTTTTCCGCGCCGCCTCTTGAAAATTTTCATCAGACATCTGCTTATGTTGCTTGAGGGTTCTCTGTCCTCCTCCAAGCCTAAGTCCTCTTCCGAGACATCATCTAGGCCCGTCTTTTCATACGTGACCGTGTCAGGCTCATCATCTTTACCGAGCTCCACCAGCATATCAATGAGTCTCGCGTATTGCAAAGGAGCTTTACGGGTGTAAAAACCATCAAAGCATGTGAATGCTTGCCGTATCAATTTCAACTTGTCGAGGTCTCTGAGCTTCCGCTTGTATGCACTGCTCTGCTCACGAGTTCCCATACGACAAGCCACCACTAGCTGTTGCTTGCGAGAGGGTACCGGTATAGGATGATCAATAAGCCGGTCCCTTATTTCCTGCGCCCATATCGCCTTCTCATTATATGGCAGGATAATAGTATACGGCTTATTATTTTCGAATAAAGTCCGTAAGCATTTCTTCACTTCAGTTAGTGAACGCGGCCACGTCGGCTCGTCACCCCAGAAATCAGTAATAAAACTTTTAATAGTTTCTGGTGGAGTATCCGGGATTCGCCCCGTTCTCCTTGGTACAAACGCCTCCCTTTTTTCTTCTCCTACTTTCGCATGGAAACAGTATCCGTTAGTAATATGGACATCTGTTCCTAATCCTTCCGCGAATCTCGCCAACGACGGGCTTCTTTGTGCGACACATATAATCTCCTCCTTTCGCTTCTCGATTAAGTCATCAATAGACTCTTTGTCCCAATGGCATGTCGGAACTGTGACAGTGCACACTTGGGATTCCCAATTGTCGGTCCAGGACAGCTCATCCGGTCTTACGACATGAGGGTGAACGTACACCTCAAGTGCCTCATGTGCGATGGCCATCTTTTTGCGATCCGTCGCTAGACTCAGCTCATAAGCCTCATAAGAGTCAGTAGCGTTGAAGGGATCAATACCGTTCTTTTCTCCTCTTTTTACTCCATATATCACTCGCCGTGCGGCGCAATCAATCACAGCCCCCATCGTAGCCAATTGGTCATACGATAGTAATATTGACCCGTGGTAACCGGGGACGACATAAAGGTCCATGCGGTATACTCGTGCGGATTTTAATTTAAAGGTCAGTGTGATGATTCCCGTGATGACCGTCCGGCTACCCACTCCCTTCAGAGTGCCAGTCAAATTTTTCATATTTCCGTCCACCCAGTCCCGGTATCGATTAAAAAACTTCCGGCCGACAATATTAATATTCGCCATCGTATCATTACCAACTTTTAATATTGTCTTAATGTTTCACAATAAAGTTCCGTATAACACAGAGCATCGGGCCTGTGTATATTGGCTGCGAGAACAAGAACTTTACGTTCCAAATTTTGGAGTCTTGTCTCTAAGTTTTTCAACTCCTCCTTCTTCTCCTCCTGCTTCACCTCATTAACATTTTTATTATTCTGCGGTACTCGTGCGTTTACTATGTGAGCGACATTGTCTTGTGGTACTTGAGTACACACATTGTCTTTTTGCTCGCCACCCGCCGCGATCGTAGACATTGAGTCTGTTCGTGGTTGTTTGCTTGGTCGAGGCGATACGTCTGCCATTGGCATCCTCGCCTCCATCGCAAGTCTCGCCTTCCTATTTGCATCAGTTATTGTTGGTAACCGTGATGTATGAACGGGTATGAGACTACCTTGGGGTTGCAGTCTCTGTGTACCCACATCTTTGTATTCAGATTGAGGAAGCGTTGGCCCATTCTGCACAACAGCATTAGAAAGCACTGTGACTTAGAGTTAAACTTCACAGTCTTCTCCTTCCTCTTTTCTTCCCCCTCCAGTCATTCCACCACCTCGAAACGATTACCTTGTTTAGTGTCCAGGTGGGATGACGTATCGGTCTCCGAGGCAGTGTTGTAGGCCTGAGCTCGACCGAAATTCGGGTTGGAGCTTGCCCATGAGCCTCCTCCTCCTCTGGGTGGGGGGGCTGGAGCTCGAACAGCTCTCCCTCCATAAGGGGTATATCCCCGACCTCCTCCTCTTCCTCTCTGAGGGGTTCCTTGCCACCTCGAGGCTCCTCTCCATGTTCCTCCTCCTCGTCCTCCTCCTGCTCCTCCTCCTCGTCCTCCTGCTCCTGCTCCTCCTCCTCGTCCTCTTTGAGAGGCCTTTAAGTTCTTTTGTCTCTCCCTTTCCTCCTTCTTCTCCTTCATCCTCTTCATGTAGGTAATGATTGCCTCTCGTAACTCCTCATCATCACACATATTGGCATACCAACCTTCGTTCGCAGCGGCAATCTGAAGCATGTTGAAAAGGCCCGGTTCCTTGCCTTCCGTCCTGCTCAGAAAATTTGCCCTTGCTGTTGGGTTCTGCCTATCATGATTGAAAGAGCAGTCTCTGTTATCCATCTGTGCCTTACACTGCAAGCCCGCGAACCACCCAACATGCGGTCTTCAGGTCTGGCTCTCTCTGTCTCTTCCAACCGGCAACTCTGCCTGTGTACGTGGCTTGTGCGCCAACAGGTACACAGCCTGCCTGTGCCGTATGTGCCTCCGTGAGCGAGTCCATGTTTGAGCATGCACTCATCACTTCTTGAAACAGTGCTGACGGAGCAACGCTTTGAACCGTATTTTCGAACACGTGTGTCTCGAGGAAGTTCTTGGACTTCACTGAGCTAAACGTCGAGCATTGTTGTATGAGCTGAGTAAGCTTACTCGGGTTAACTGTGTGTAACGCCGAGAAGAAATAGAGGATGATCGACTTGCGGCCATAGAATAGCCCATAGGAGGAAACTACCTCCGTAAGGGTCGCCGCCAAGCCAACAGCACTCCTCAAACTCATCGCCACTGTCTCAAAGATTTCAAATCCTATGAGAGTACCAGTGCAGAGATGCTGGTATCCATGAGATTGAAAATATGAAATGAGTGTGGCCACCGCCAGTTCACACTGAGCGTCTAGGCCTGTTGCATTGTTTCTCTTAATCTCCTCCTTCTTTCTCAAAAACTTGTACTGTGTCAGATCGAATCCCTCCGAGACTAGAGATTGGTCAAAAACAGTAACAAGGGCCTCGTATTCCTGCGTTTCGTCGCAAGGAAAAGCCTTCATGCAGGCATTGATCTCTTTGAGCTTGCTCAAAAGCGAAGCATCAGAGTCTTTGTCTGAGCTCGTCTTGGCATATAGCATGAGACTTGCCACTCCTCCTTTCTTCCCCTTGAAGGCATTTATGATGTTCTGTCTGTCCTTCTTCTCCGTGTTTGTGACCACCACCGTAGTTGAGCCCGGGGTTGTAGGGGCTGGTGGGGCAGGAGCTGGTGGGGTCAAATATGTCGGAGGGTGTGTCTTTGCTCCACTCACTTTTGCTTTCATTCTTTCCAGTCTCATCGTCTTCTCGAACTCCGCCTTCTCTTTCGCCTTCTTCTTCTCAGATATCACCCGCTTTTGAGCATGAGTGATAAAGGCCACCAATTCAGAAGCAGATATGAGAAAATTATATTTCTCCACATATTGGTCAACACCTGCTTTGTTGGCGACCGGTGGTGCGTTACTAAGTGATTTAAGGACAGAGTGATCCTTGGTAGGAATCCATGTCTTCCATGCCTTCTTATGCAGTAACGCACCCATCAACAGTCTGATCTTGGTCAGAACTCTGTCAGTCTTCCCTAACTCATCAATCACAGGATGAGTTTCTCCTGCTGCCTTAATGCTTTTTTCCATCTCTGCCTTCCCCTCCTCCAAGGCCTTCATTTCCATCTTAAAAAAATGAAATATGCCACTCGAGTTTTTCGAACCCAGATTGGTCTTCATTTTTGTTACATCGACTGCCTCCTGACCAGTCGCGAGGAATCTGGCCGTTGCTCTTGGGTTTGTGTACTGGAGGTAACCCTCACATCGTGGGCCGTATGAACGTTCCCAAATCAGGGTTTGAGTGTACACCCCAAAGATAGCATCGAGTAATTCAAGGTGGGTGTGTGAGTCCCCAAACTTGATATGCTGTATCTTCTTTCTCTCTTCTGGATCAGAGACCAGTTTGCCGAGGAGCTGTGCTGTGTTTGATAATAGGATATAGACATCCTTTTTAGCACGACTTTTCTCTCTTCTTTGATCATGAGGGATCCACACATAGGTATCCTTCTCTCCCCCCATCTTGTTATCAAACTCTTCTTTAGTGAGGTCATAGTGGTCTTGCACCCACTGTTGTTCCTCCACTGTGATCTCCTCTCCATCACTATGAATCAAGTCGATCATCTTTTGTCCTCCTCCTCCCGTGTAGGCAGGTGGTAAGGGATTACCATATGCTCCTCCTCCTCCCGTCTCTTCTTGTTCAAATCCTCCTTCATCTTCGTCTCCTCCATATCTTCCTTCATCATCCCAGCCCTCTTCTACTCCTCCTCCTACTCCTTCATCTCCTCCTCCTCCTTCATTCAGTCCTCTTCCTCCTCCTCCTCCTGCTTCTTCTTCTTCTCTTCTTTGTTCTGCCTCCGAGAATTCACTCACTTCGGCGGTCTCTGTCGACATGATGTCGTAGTAGTAATTAACAGGAGGACAGTGTCAGCTCCTATGTTTGGTTTTTGTTCGTTTGTGTTCTGTTCCTCCTTCAGTCGATTGACTAGTGAAGAGAGAAACTAATAGAGAGGGTCTGTCCTCTATGAAACACTGTTTGTATGTTTGTTTTTGTTTGAGAAAAATAGTCTTTGAGACTTTCTCCGATTTCTTGTTCTCCTTACTCAGATTACTTTCTCCTCCTTCTTTTCTATATTGTATCTAGTATGAGGCACTTGGACCTACATACAGATAGTAATAGAGAAGCTAGAAAAGCTCTCCTGGAGAAGTTGACAGTCGGTCGGATAGGTTCTCAGACCTACCTTTAGAAAACGATCAGAGAGTTGCAAAAATACTCTGACGTATGTGTGAGATAATGCAGATAAATGCACAAACTAGAAGGGTAGAGTGTTGTGCTCCTGTCCCTATGCTTGTTTGTGTTTTGTGTGTGTTCCTTCACTCTTCTGTCCACCTCCTTCTTCTTGGTCTCTGTGTGAGAACAGCAAGAACGACAGAGAGTTTGTATCTGATGTCTCCTTGTGAGCACACAGATATGGATTGGGCTAGAGGGTACGAGATACCTGCTTGAGACCAATCAAATTATTTGTTTTGTGAAAGAGTTATGAGGGAGCTGTGTTGGAGTATTTGTTTTCGTCTGACGTCCCCGTGTGAGACAGGTCAGTGAAAATTCACTCTGTTGCCTGTGTGGCAAAGCAGAAAGAAATCACCCTAGTGATGTGGACTCCAAATGTAATGCCCCCAACGATAGCTCGTAAAAAGTCGGTAATACAACCAAACACAGTCCTCAAAAGATGAGAATGATGTCTCGTTATATTAGCTCAGTGAAGCCAAAAAGGAAAACGGCAACAGACCAGAAATAAAATGGCATAAGGTCCAATCCGGACAAATAATACTGAAAAACAAGCTGGTGCACCTGTCACCAGGAAAAGGTACTTTTTACCGGCTATCCGGGGGTGATACATACAAAATGACCTTTACTCTAGCAATTTCCTTTTTCTCCCATATCAAATGCAAACATTTCTCATTGACCGTTCTGTCTATCCTTCCACTTCACCCATTCTAAAATCCGTTACCTCACAACCTGAACCAAGTCAGTCCACGCCACAGACTTCCCGCTCAGAATCTTCGTCGTGAGCACAGCCTCACATGCGCTGGAGACCATACACGAACACTGCCCCTTACCCAACCTATGCCTCTTATAATACCCCAAGTTACTCAAACCTAACTTAACACTGAAATTTACTTAATCTATTGCAAAGGGGTGAGCACGGTCACTCGTGGTCTGGTAAATCCCTGTTATTAAATAACTATTCTTGAAAGGAAAATAACTTGTTTATAGTTGGAACGACAGCCTCTGCCACCGGGTTACGCGATCTCAAGTGTCCTTGCTCGCCCGTTTGCACTCGAAGGGCCGAACGATGCAACGGATCGCCGATACAGAACTTGGGTTTTGGAGCCTGTGACCGTTATCCGAATAATAATCATGATAATAATAATACTATATCTGAGGCGTACTGATGCAGCTAATGGCATATCCTCAACGGACATAAGCCTCCAATACCCTTGTTCGAGGTCCTCCACCCCCCCGTGTCAGTCTCTCGCCTGATGATCGGGGCCACCGATGGAGCTCCTGAGGGCAAGACTGCACTAAGCCGAGGTTATTCCGCAGTCCCAGCAACCTCTTGCAAGACGTCACCGAATGTGCAAGTGCATACACCAAGCGCGGTTGCTAGAGCTGCCTCGAAACCCCACCCATAACAATCTGGTGTCTGCTGGGTCCTGGGCTATCAACCAGCATATGCGGAGTTTAAGATCTTTTACGCGCGCAACGACCCTCCTCCCCAGCATCTACCACCAAAGGGTTATGAGTTGGCGTCACAGTTTAACGCCTTGAGGCCATTGGGCTGAATAATAATAATAATAATAATAATAATAATATTAATAATAACAATAATAATAATAATAATAGTAATAGTAATAATAATAAACTGACTAAAATCAGGCAAGGGACAACCGTCGGACGGGAAGGGACGGGGAGGTAATGGAAGGCACCGGTTTATTACAAATAAAATTTAACAAAAAAAAAATTAAATAAAAAAAGGCACGGGATAGGTATGAAGAGAGTGTCGGAGAAACGTGGCTACTCGTTTTGGAAGGGGTAAAGCGAAAGGAAGAGAAAAGGAACAACTTCTATATATATAAACACAGTGTTCGCGTTAAAATAAATAAATAAATAAATAAATAAACAAATAAGTAAAAAAAAAAACCAGGATAGGAGAACTCTGGGGATGTTATAGACAGTGTACATGTACAAGCCTGACACGGATCGGGCTGATGCTAGGTCAGCAAGTCAAGCTTCTACTCCGATTGCCGGTACGTCCATGCTTACCTTTGCAGTCACCAAGAAAGCTGCTGACCTTAAGCTCGACGTAGATCATATTGCGGGACACTCAGTCGCTGTGCGCTCTTGCAGTGCTCGAGCGCCAGCTCAGGTTGCCGTATCCCTGTGGCAACATGGCCCCCGCGGCGATCTTCAGGCCGGCCAGGATTTGCGTTCGCCTGTCTGCGTTGACACAGGTGAGGATCAGCACATGCAGCACCAGCGTCGGGAGCGCGTTCCACGCCGAAGCGCAAGATCGCCCCGCTCTGGTATTGCTGAATGCAGCTGATGAGGGCTCAGCAAGCCAAGAGGAGGCAGAGGATTCTAACTAGCCTGCCCGAGCTTCCGTTCCCAAGTCTGCCTTCACACCAGCCCAGAATGCCCTGAAGCCAGGGCGGCAAAGAGTCCCAGCACAGTGTCTTGAGCAGGGAGATGAACACCCAAGCCACAAAAGCGACCGCCATCAGACACAGCAGCATCTTTGTGCAAAGCACAGCTACCATGGTGGCCACTGCGGGGACGAGCGCCGCGAGGACCAAGACCGCAGCTAGAAGGAGCAAGTACAGAAGCTGCAGCCATAAAACAGCGCGATGGAAGGCCATTTCTGCATCAGCCGCCTCCTGCTGCTCGTGCTGCTTTTGCTACTGCTGCTTCTGCTCCTGTTGATTCTGCTCCTGCTGCTTCTGCTCCTGCTGCTCCCGCTTCCGCTCCTGCTGCCGCTTCTGCTCCGCTTTCTGTTGCCTCTGATGAATCTGCTTCAGCTCGGCTTTCTGATCCCCTTCTGCTCTTCTTTCTGCTGCTCCTGCTGCTGCTCCTGCTGCTTTCGTTGCGGCATGTGGTGGTTCTGCGGCATTGCCCGTATGCTCTGCTGCACGCTAGTGATTACTTCCTTTTTCCCGTCAGCATCATGACTAGCCTTGTTTATGGAGCCATCGATTGGCTCACTATTTCTACTACTGTTGCTGAGGTCCCCTTTGTTTGCATCGCCACCGCTGCTCTGAGTCTGTCCGTTGTTGCTCGGTGCAAGCTTGATGTCAAAATGCTTGAGGTCAGACGGGTCCTGCGTGGCGGGTGCCCACCGGCCCAAGTACATGTCCTGCTTCTTACCATCGAGTTGCTGCAGTATGCTGGTCTTGAGGCGATCGAGCGGTGAGAGGCCGTTTGGTGAGAGCGCCCGTAGAGAATCCATAGCCTTTCTAGCCACGTCTAGTTCCGCCGCGGCCGACCAATGGAAGACCACGCCCTTGTCCTCCCACGCCTATGCTTGCGCTTCTTCGAAAATCTGCCGCGCCATCTGCACACTCTCATCCAAGCGTAAAGGCGCCAGCGCCAGAAATCTGCCATTGAAGCGATCCATGAGCGCCTTCTTCCCATGCAGAG
>WBZZ01003022.1:17500-55000 GCA_019918135.1 Paulinella micropora | reverse complement strand
CAGCAACAACAGTAGCAACAGCAACAGGAGCAACAACAACAACAACAACAACAGCAATAACAACAGCAATAGCAACAGCAATAACAGAAACAACAGCTACAACAACAACAACAACAACAACAACAACAGCAGCAGCAGCAGCAACAGCAGCAACAGCAGCAGCAACACAACAACAACAACAACAATAACAGCCGTTAGCCATGCACCATCATGCCATTGATTTAGTTACTGTAATTAAATTGAACAACAACAACAACAACAACAACAACAACAACATCGACAACAACAACCACTCACAACAACGATAACGCCGCAACGACGGCAGTCATAACTGATTTGTTTGTCAGTGCGTTATTTACATGACAGAGTGATGGAAGAGAATGGAGGGAGAAAGGGAAGGTACTTGCGATACTGCCGTTTTATGTCTTTTGGCCTAAACAAAGAGTGTGAAGTCTACGCGCGATACAACAACAGATCTACCTTTGCGTTCCTGTCAAGCTCTAAGATCAAAGAAGTTCATCTTCTCGAGAGGCAAGTTGTTGAGTGCAGCGTCGTGCACATCCGCGCCTATGCGGACATAGTGAGTGCCAGGAAATGCCTTCATGTTTGGGAAGTTTTGGCGCCGACCTCTCTCTCTCTCTCTCTCTCTCTCTCTCTCCTACTATTTCTCTCTCCTGTTTCTCTCCTTTCCCTATCTCATCCTCCTCCTCACTTTCCTTTCATGTGCTGCCAGTGACATCACTGTCACAGCCTTCTCGCCCTTTCTCTCCTGCGGACCCTTCCACCCCGCAACCGAACGTCTACTATGGCCCAGCTAGTGTGCTAGGGAGTGATCCTTCTCTCACAGCCTTCCCTTCTTTAGGGTCAGCTGATAGCCCCCCCCCCCCCCACCCCATATCCTTTTCCAGTTTCCCTTTGCGTCGGCGTCACAGCCCTAGGTTCAGAAGGTGGGCCCATGATCCACTTGCAGGCTATCTTGGTGGCCATGGGGCTCCTTACCACCTGCTTGAATGCTAGGTTGTGACTCCTTGCTTTTTCTGACCTTGAAGGTGTCTAGACAGCTCTTTCCTTCGGCCTCCAGCGCTTGTGACTACTTGCTGGTGTCTGCTCCATTCGACTTGTTCGTCTCACACGCGAGATTCGAACTTGTTGCTCAGACTGTTTTTTCACAGGCCATGGCGAGTCTCTCCTCCCCCTCCATCATCCCTCTCTCTTCCTTTT
The DNA here is from genome assembly GCA_019918135.1 of Paulinella micropora. Lineage (NCBI taxonomy): Eukaryota > Cercozoa > Imbricatea > Euglyphida > Paulinellidae > Paulinella > Paulinella micropora. Next base: position 53,779 of record WBZZ01003022.1, on the reverse strand, counting down.
CTCCCTTCTCCGCGGACTAGTTCTTCTCCCATGGCTTGTCTGCTCTCTTCCATGACTTTCCTCCTCTCCCTCTGTTGTTGTTGTTCTACTATAGTGCATGCTCTTCTGCTCTTTTCCCATCCATCTTCATTTCTTGTTTCTGAGCCCTAGAGGTACATGGAGCAATCTCTGGCGTCCCGAGTCGGCTGGGGATGATTAGACATTTAATACTTGTCTTTAAGTGCCACTTTAAAGGCCGTTAGCCACGCACCATCTTGCAATTGGTTTAGTTATCTTAATTAAAGTAAACAACAACAACAACAACAAAAACAACAACAACAACAACAAGACAAGAACAACAACAACAACAACAACAACAACCGTTAGCCACACACCATCTTACCATTGGTTTAGTTGATATTATTAATTAAATTGCACAACAACAACACCAACACCAACAACAACACCAACACCAACAATAACAACACCAACAACAACAACAACAACATCAAACAAACAACAAAAACAACAAAAACAACAAAAACAACAAAAACAGCAACAGCAACAACAACAACAACAACAACAACAACAACAACAACAACAACAACAAACAACAACACGCTTTCCGACGCCTTCTGTGACTCAGTTTGTGTGCTTCATCAAGTTTGTAGCCGCTTGGGCAGCTGCACTGCGCGGAAGGCCCCCCCTCGCTGGCTCTGTCTACCGGACAGGAGGCGCAAGCGGCCGCCTCCAGGAACCAAGGGCGGAAGTACATGAACCTGAGCGCCGGTTGTCCTCCCTCAGTCAGTACACAGGGGGAATACATCCTTGTCACTGAAAATCGCCATTGAGTGGAATACCTCGGCGTCCAATCCGGCGGCGCCTGGAACAAATGCTCGCCGCCGTAGAAATCATTAAACGTCAGTGCGGTATCGAACTGCCACGCCAGCTGGTACTCACCCGCGGCGTCCCTGTACTCGACGCGCCAAGTATAAGGAGCTGCTCCCCTCTGCTGCCCCGGTTCTAGCGCAAACGAGACGTTGGGGACAGTCACTGCCCTACCGCCGTAGCTCACCCGAAAACGCTCTCCCGGATAAACCGGTATAGGCAAACCATCGGCACAGTTAAAGGCAGTGGCAGTCTGGAACGGCTCTGTGGTCGAGACCATTCTACACACGGGATCCTCGTTGCAGTAAAAGTAGGCGGACCCCCTGGTCCTGTCCTGCACCTGGCAGACGGGGTACGCTGCCATACTAACAGGGTCGTACGGCAGGTCCCAGAGCCTCGCGGGCTCAGCGCCCTGCTGAAGGCCACAGGCACAGTAGTAGCTGCCAGGCGTGTTCACGCACTGGCCGGGGCCGCAGTAGATGGTCGGGACGCCACCCTCACTGCATTCGTCTACGTCCACGCAGCCCGTGACGCCCGCCCCGGCGTAGCCCCCCGGGCAAGCAGAGCACAGAAAGCTCCCGATCGTGTTGGTGCAGGTAGTCAAGGCATCGCAGGCCCCCCTCCCGACCAGGCACTCATTCACGTCCGTGCAGCCCCCGCGGTGTCGTTCCACGCATAGCCAGCATAGCACTCCCTTGGACTACAGCTCCAGTTGCCGGGGACGTTCCTGCACACGACCTGGTGGCCGCAGCCGCCGTTGTCAGTAGCACACTCGTTGATGTCCAAGCAGGCGCCCTGACCCTGGTTGAGGTAGCCAAGCGGGCAGTCGGTACAGACGTAGCTGCCTACGGTGTTCATGCACCGGCGCTGCGCATCGCAGGGCTGCTGCTGCGTGCATTCGTCGGCGTCGACGCAGGCCCGCTGCGACTCGGACAGCGTAGTGTAGCCAGCCGGACACAGCAGGCAGGTAGGAGAAGGCTTAAAATTGATCCAAGTTAGTGCGGCCCTCATAATGGAGGCGGATTGGAAGGCTAGCGGGTACCGCTCGAAGACTAGCCGCATGGCAATGGGGGCTAGCTCCTCCGCCCGGCCAAAGGAGTAATCTTCGATCTCCCATTTTGCAAGTGTGTTAGTGCTTATGATGTGGGGAGGTTCCACCCGAATCAAAGACGATTGCTTCCACCAGGACTGTGGATCGGACGGGTTGTGTGTGTACCATACTTCGAGCCGGGGATAAACTCCTGCCTCGAAAGAGGACGATAGGTCTCCCGCGAACCACAGCCGTACCGTATCCAGGAATGGCAGAGAAAATGAACGTGGTGGGGGGAGGCGGAACTCGATGTAGTCGCCGAACCGGTCCGCCGTCAGCCGGGCCGCAGCGAACCGAGCGGGGCCTTCCGTGGTCTGCAAGTACCATTCGCTGGACGGGCCGGCCCAGGGGGTTGGTGTCGGAGCGCCGGGCCCATACGTAAAGAGAGGGAGCAGGTCCTCCCCCGTCGAAGACCGTATCTGCCAATCATAGTTAGTCTGGGGTGATAGTACGTAGGACTCTCTGAAGAACGAGTTCCAGTCGGTGTCATGTAAGTAGTAGCCGGGCCTGCAATCGCACCGGTACCCGACACCCGTCTCCACGCACAGGCCGCCGTTGCTGGGGTGGCAGCGTGACTGCGTAGTGACATCACCCCCCGAGCTGTCGCAGTACGTGCCCGCCGGACGGTAGTAGGGGAGACAGACGCGCGGTAGCACCGCGGCGGCCGACAGCCCGCTGTCCAGCAGGGCGCGCAGCCCGTTGCCCTCGAGCAACTCGTGGCAAGTGCTGGAGTGCTCCTGCTCGTCCTCGGGAGTGCTGAAAGCCCAGCCCGCCAGCGGCTGTGCAAACGAGGTGGCGTTAGTCACCGCGTAGCGGGCGCGCAGCCGTGGGCCGCGCAGGAACGCCAGCGGCTGGTTAAAGCTGCGCGCTTCGTAGAACATGCAGTCGAGGTTGTCCAGTGAAGCGGGGGCCCAGCCGCTCAGGGCGCTGTTGAACCGGGCGGCCCCCGCAAACATCCAGCTGGCGTCCCGCAGACGCGGGACGGCCCAGGCCAGCGGGCCCGCGACGGCCAGGTTGCGGGCGTTGTAGAACAGGTGGCTGGCGTTGCGCAGCGAGCTGGTGTTGAGCGACTCGAGCCCGGGGACGACTTCGGCGTCCGTGCCTGCCAGCAGGAACTGGGCCTCTTCTACCAGCCCGGTATCGGAGCCGCGCAGGTCTACGCGCAGGCAAGGCGAGTAGGCAAAGGCGCCCTCCAGGCTGCGAGCGGCTTCCGTGCTCAGCCCCGCCAGCTCCTGGCAGAGGCGTGGCAGCTGCGCCCACGACCAGGCAAAGCTCCGCACACCGGCGGTGGCCAGGCCGGCCAGCGGGGGTAGGTATTCCAGGCCGTCGGCGCGCCAAAAGTGGTGGCCGCGCGACTCGTGCAGCCGCAGCCCTCCCCACCGCTCGATGCGCAGCAGCCGCGCAGCATTCGCTCCCGCGCCCGCCTGCGCCCGCCGCCAGTCTTCGTCCATGGACCAGCCCTGCAGCGCCGCGGCACTAGCCGTCACGGTGTAGTTCCCCGGCCGCTGGTACACGTGCGTGCAACCGAAGCGTTGCGTGCCGGGGCACGGCTGCGCGGCAGTCCCGTCACCCCACCAGACCCAACCGGTGGCTGTCCCCTGCTGCAGGGCGCGGCGGCCAACCGCCGGCGCGTCGCTTCCGGTAGGTAGCACAAACACCGACTGCGCGGTGGTGACTTGCAGGACTAGCAAGCCCCCCGCGGGGTCCGGCGGGCCCGAGCTCGGCTGCGTTCCCTCCAGCGCCACTGTGCAGTAGCCAGCCGCGACGGCGGCCAGGGCCATAAACCACGGCCAGCTTGCGCCAGGACCCCTGGCTAAAGAGCCGGCGGAATGAGCTCCCCCCAGAGAGAAAAGCCGGTCCATTCGTATTACTAGAAGCAACCGAGCCGTTCTTGCTCCCCGTTGCTGGCACACGCACCAGGCGCGGCCGGTCCGCCTTCCCTGCCCCCCCCCCCCCTTCCGCTCCCCTGCCTGCCCCCCTGCCCGCGCCCTCGTGCCTCCGCACCACTCTTTCCACCCTCCTTCCGGCGCGTCAGCTGTCCCTGCCCACAGCCGCGAGCTGCGGGGGGGCGGGCTCGACGAGCTAGGCAGCGCTTCCAGCCGGGGTGCGCCGCTAGCCGGGCTGAATGCGCACGCTTTCGCTGCCGTCCGGAGCTGCGGGCACAGTTGTGGGACAGGGGCCGACCCCCCAGGGGCGGGCGGCGCCGGTCCGTCCCCTGACGCAAGTGGCGCACGAGAGCGTGTTTATTAGAAGCCACGGATCCCACCGCGCATCAGTGGTTTCAACGCAGCGAGGTCAGTGTCGTTTTGCCTAGCCACTGCCCGTCCTAGGGACAGAGCTGCCGTGCTCCCCGCGCATGTAGCCGGTACACAGACCCGGCTGGCTAACCGGGCGGCCACTATCTACTGAGTGTGTGTGTGTGTGTGTGTTTACATTGGAACAAGAGCCTCGGGCAGCCGCGCACAATAAGGACGCAAGCGTTCTTGGCGGTCTTAGGCCTGGCGGTCCCGGGCGGCCAGTGCTACACGGCCAGTGGCTATCCCCGGGACGGGTGCACCCACCGGACCGCGGACTATGCGCAGTGGCGCAGGAAGCGGGCCAGGGGGGCAGGGCCGGCCTCCTGCTGCAGGGACACTAGCAGCAGGACCTTGGTCGCTTCGGGCACCCGCCAGCAGAAGTGGTGCTCGCAGGCAGCCGGGTCGGCGCAGTCCAGGGCCTCACGGGCGCTGTGGAGCAACGCGGCCCAGGCGTCCGGCTCCAGGCTGGCTTGCAGGCGCCGCGCCCTGACCGCTAAGTGCCGAAGGGCCGTGCGGCCGCCGCCAGCGTCGGCCTGCATGAGTACCAGAGAAAACACACTGGGGGTCCCCACGACGGCTTGTGAGAGGCCACGCGGTCGCCGGCACGGGCCGTGCCCCCGGGGGCGGGGAGCAGGCGGCTCCCACCCCCAGGCCGCGGGGAGGAGGAGCGCTCCCCCCCCCCCCCCCGCCGGTCCGTGTGCTGTAGCTTCTCTCTTCCCCCCCCCCCCTGGCCTAGCGCTGTGCCGGGCCGGCCTGTACCAGATTCGCTCTTGCTCTACACTGGGTGACGCAGCTTGCGCACACGCCTTTTCTTGGATGATCTTTTTTTACTTACCCGGAGTCTGCGCTCTCAGTGTCTCGCGGCTCCTCTAGACCAGGCGGTTGGTGCCGCCTGCCCGTTCAAGAGCAGGGTCCGCGCGGCGCTCGGGCTAGCCTACCCCCCAGAAACTGTCTGGCAGGCGCCGGGTCAGGCTGAGGGGCGTGCGTGTATCTAACTAGAGCAGCGTCTTTTTATAATAGTTCTGGCCTGCCGGCCGGGGTGCGTCGTCTTCCGCCGGAGCTGCGCTAGCGAAAAAGAGAAACCTCCAGTCTCGCCGAGAATTATCCACTTCCTCGTATTCTCCTCCTGGCAGTGCCCGGGTATCAGGAAAAGCAAGTACAAGAAAGCAAGGAACAAGAAGAGCGAGTACCAGCAAGCAAAAAGGATAAGGAAAAGAGGGCAGGGGTTGCGGGCTTATTGCTTCCTACAGCTCGGCTAGCCGTACTCTCACCAAGGCTCTCCATTTGCTGTTCAGGCAGGACTCCCCTGGCGCGAGCGTCTTCGGAGTGCCTGGCTGCTTACCTACACTGAAATATACGGAGGCATACCACACCCGCGCACGTACGAGCCGTCGTTGCAGACAGCGGGCAGGTTGCTTGGCCTGATACCCAAGCCATACAGGATGATCCCCTTCGGCTGGAACATATCAGGGCAACTACCTGGGTCGTCTAGGTTCCAGGCCGTCAGATTCTGATCGAAAACACAATTGCCAGCGAGCATCTCACCTACATTCCCTGCCGCCACGGCGGCCGACATGCCCCAGCTGTCCAGCGGCTGGTTAAACGCACACATGTTTAGAGGATCACAGGTGAAAGTGCGGTAAAAAGAAAAGACATTGCGAACGTCCCAGCTGTCCAGGTTCTGGTTGAACGAATACGCGTTCCTGAACGCGTGCGCCAGGTTGGTGACACGCCTGACGTCCCAGCTACCGATCGGTTGGTTAAAGGCGTTCGCGCCTTGGAAAGTGTTCATTAGCGTGGTGACCCTCCCCGTGTTCCAGCCTCCAATCGGCCGGTTAAAGGCCCACGCGCGCGCGAAAGTCGCTTGTAGGTTCGTGACCTGGCTCGTGTCCCAGCCCCCGATGTGACCGTTGAAGGCCTTCGCACCCGAAAACGTGCATGCGAGGCTAGCCACGCCGCTCGTGGTCCAGCCGCCGAGGTCCTGGTTGAACTTGACGCAGTCCTGAAACATGCTGGAGAAGCCTTTGGGGTGGGTAGCGGGCGTGAGCCACGACCAGTCCCAATCGCGCGCGTCGCCCACGAACTCGCTCATGCCGATCAGCAGGTACTCGGGCGCCACGCCGTGCAGGGCCCGCGAGCCGGCCGTCGGCGCCAGGTAGCGCAGCAGGTACTCCTGGGCACCAGCAACGTACGCGTACACCGCCCGCGTGAAGAGCGGGGTCGTGCTGCCGACGGCGGGGTGGTACAGTTGCACGTCACCCCACGCCACCACCTCCACCACAATAGCGCCCTCTACGTACCACAGCCCGTCCACGCGGCCGCTCAAGCGCAGCCAGTAGTCGCCGGCGCTGGCGTACGTGTGAGGGCAGACGGCACCGTTGGCGTGCTCGCATGGTTCGGGCGCCGACCCGTCCACCCAGTCCACCGTAAAGTTCGCGCCCGGTCCGGCCGTGGGCGACAGCGTCAGCGTGGCGACAGCGCTAGGGTAGGTCGTGCGCACGAGCGCCAGGAAGTGCGAGCGCGAGCACGCGGCGGGCCAGTGCGCTTGGCCCAGCGCCGTGTACCGCGCCAGCTGCAAGCAATCGACCGAGCCCGGCGCGAGCGCCGGTGTCGATCAGCCGCCGAGCGCTTCCCGGAAGTCGCTGCTCAGGCCCCGGAACAGTTCGGCGAAGCGCCGCAGGCCCGGCAGCGACGTCCAGCCGCCGACTCCCGTGCGCGTGAGCGCTGCGCTGCCCGCAAACATCTCTGTGACATCCTCGAGCAGGGCGGTGTCCCAGCGCGACAGGTCGAGCTCGGTCAGCGCCGGCAGGCCCGCGAACGCGCGGCTGGCGTTGCGCAGGCGGCGCGTGTCCCAGGAGCTCGTGCCGTACAGGCTCGCCAGGCCCACTGAGTTCTCAAACACGCCGACCGCCGACTCGGCGCCCGACACGTTGAGCCCGTAGCTCAGGTCCGGCAGCGGCATGGTGAGGCCGGCGAAGCTGTAGTCCCAGCTCTGCACGAGCCCCGTGTCCGCTAGCGAATTCAGTGAGGGCACGTACGTCAGGCCCGGCGCCGCGTACAGGTGGTAGCCGCTCGTCTCGTGGAAGCGCAGCTCCCCCCACCGCCTCACGGCGCGCAGCCGCAGGCCCGCGGGCGCCGCGGCGTGCCAGGCCGGCGTCAGCGCCCAGCCGCGCACGGGGTAGCGTCCGCCGGGGTCCGCCGTCACCGTGTACGTGCCGGCAGCGGCGTACGTGTGCGCGCACGGCGCGGCGCCGGCGTCCAGGCACGGCGTGGGGCTGGAGCCGTCCCCCCAGTCGACAGTGAACGACGTCGGGGCGGTGGCCTGCGCCTGCCGACGGCGGCGCGCAGTCGGGGCGGTGGGCGGCCACAGGGGCCACACGAAGGTGTCCTGCGGGGCCGCCGTCGTCAGCTCGAGGATCGTGACGCCGCCGGGGCATACGACCGAGGGGCACGCCTCCTCTTGGGTCGGGCACTGCAGGGGGTACGTGCACCCGGCGCCGGCGGCCCGCAGCCACCCGCACAGCAGGAGGAGGGGCCACGGGCGCCACAGCCGGTGGGCGGGGTCAAGGTGCATCTCTTCCTCTTGTGCGGGCGTGATTTTGCCTAGTGTTGGAGGATGTTGGGGGGCGGCCCGGGCGCCCGCGCCGGGGCTGCGCCGGCCCGGGGAGGGAGAGGGGAAGGAACGGAGAGGGGACCGGGGTAGGAGAGCGAGCCAGGGGTAGGAGAGCGAGCCAGGGGTACACCCTCCCTCTCCCCGCTCCATCTGGCCCCTCGCAGTGCCTCTCGTCTACTCTCTGGGCCCTGGCGAAGGACCCAAGAAAAAACGCCGTCGAATCATGGCTCTTTAATCAGGACAGGAACCGGGGGAGCCACTCCCCCGCGCGCTGGCCGCGGCCGGGCCCCCCAGGCGGGACAATCGTGGCTGCTGCCGCCGGCAGGCGCGTCTACTGCTGACAGCAGCTCTGGCGGGCGGCGTCCTCGCCCGCCGGGCTGGCTAGGTCAATGGTCTCGCCGGGGTCGGCGGGACGCGGCCGCCCCAGCTCCCGGTCCACGTAGGGATACAACATGCCTAGCAACTTGCTCTGGGGGTCTTGGCGCGCGCTGGTCCAGAGCGCCCGCTGGCCAAAGGTGGCCAAGACGGCTTCTGCCTGTTGTTGCACCTCGTCGGCGTGGTGGGCATGAATCTTATCTTGCTTGCAGCCCACAAGTACGATTTGGCAGTGCGGGGGCAGTTTGCCCTTGGCCGGCTGCACCCAGTTAGCAAACAACGATTTGAGGGCGCCCGGCTTGCTCATGTCGTAGCACAGCAAAGCCACGTCGGTGTTCTGCCAGTACTGGTTCACCATGGTGTAGTAGCGATCCTGTCCCGCCATGTCCCAACACCACAGCTTGACAGGCCTGCCGTGGCGCACCACATCCAACAAGACAAAGTCCACCCCGAGGGTCGGCGTACACATGCTTTCGGGGGGGCCAGGTCCCTGGCCAGGCGCTGCAGCAGGCTCGTTTTACCGGTCCCGGAATCGCCCACTACCAGCAGCTTGACGTGCGTATACGCCGGGGGGGCGGTGGCCTGGGCCACGCTACCGCTGCCGTCGCTGCTCATGGCGCACAACCTGGGCTTACCCGCTCGGAATAGTGAGCGGGCGTGCACCGGCGCACACGAGGGAGAAGCTAGGAGCAGGCCCCCCGTGGCTCGCCTTCCCGCGGTGAGGGGCCGGCGGGGGGAAGAGGAAGGCGGTGGGAGGGGGCGCGAGGGGGGGGTGCCGCGTGGCGGGCGGGAGCCGCGTGGCGGGGGGCGAGGGTGCGTGGCGGGGGGGGAGAGGCGGCAGGCCCGCGCGCCAGGTCCTTCTCTCTCCCGCCGGTGGACGCGCCGGCCGGCGCGCGCCAGGCCCCCCCCCCCCTTCCACGCGCACGGGCTGGCGTGCGTGTGGAGGGAGGGAGGCGGCGGCCCCCCCCCCCCGCCGGCCGCCGGCCACCGGCCGGCGCAGCCCACCGTGCTGTCGCTCCCGTGGCTGTCTCGCTCTCGGGTGGACGCGCCCCCAGGCGCACGCCGAGCCACCCCCGCGGGCTGGCGCGCCTGTGTGTGTACGGGGGGGGGGAGTGTGCCAGGCCGCCCGTGACCCCGGGCGCGCGCCAGCCCGTGCGAGGGCGAGGTGGTTGGCACGCTTACCCCCACTCACAATTCGTCCTCGCCCACCGCGCTCAACAGACATGCAAGCTAGCCCACCGACCAACAGCGTCCCGGCGGCGGCCACCGCCCAGCGTCCTCGCGCCGCGGCGGCCACCGCCAAGCGTCCTCGCGCCGCGGCGGCCCACGGGCGCAAACGCCAGCCACCGCGCAAGAACAGGAGGCTCCGCCCCGCGGGCGCCTGGGCCCACGGGTCAGAGCTGCAGGACCTACGCGACGGAGGCGATCCTCGGCCCGGCGGCGCGGGCCCGCCGCTGGTAATATCGTACAAGCCCACGTGGTACGCGTCCGAGGCGGAGGCCGAAGAGCAGGCCCGGCTCGGGGGCCGCGCCGAGGGGTTGTGCGTCACCTGGGCCGACGAGCGGCTGCGCAGCGACAGCGACGCCGCCTGGTTCCTGGGCTGGGAAGTCATCAACGGCACGCCCCTCATCTCCCGCGCGGTGCTGGAGGGCAGGCTCCGGGCCGTGCGGTACCACGCCGGCGAGTACCGAGTGGGCCACCGCGCCAGGCTGCTGGAGGGGGTGCTGTACGCCGAAGTCGTGTACCGTGGGCCCGGCAAATACAAGGGCAAGAGCGAGTACGTGCCGGTCCCGCTACTGGACGCCGAGCTACGCCAGGCGGCCGAGCGGCTGGAAGGGGCCGCGCCGGCCGCCCAGGCCCGGGATCGGCCAGAGTAGTTCAGCGGGGACCGAGACCCTAGTTTCAAGGAGGCCTGCAACGCCAGCCTGGCTCACCACGCGCGCGAGTTGGTGCGGGTACGGGGGCAGACGTTGCGGGCGCTAGTGCTCGATGCGGCCGAGGGAGCGAGCTGCCGGGCGCTGGGGCAGGTGGCGCAGGAGCTGGGCGTGGCGCTGTCGGCCGACGTCCCCAACTTCTGTCCGCAGACGTGCGACGAGCTCGAGCGGTTGGCTCTGCCAGGCGTCCGCGTCCACCGCCGCTCCCTGGAGGCGCTGCTGCAGTCAGGGCCGCCGGCCGCCGGCTGGGACGTAGCGTACCTGGACTTTTGCAACATGCTGCACGGCAACACACGCGCCATCCGCCGGCTGCTAGCTCACCTGGACCCCGGCCGGGCTCGTTGCTAGCGCTGACGTTCTTTGGCGGGCGCGGCGCGCTGGAATGGCTGACCGGCCACGCTGGTGAGCTGGAGCTGACGCGCGCGGTCTACAGCACCGAGCTCGGTGCCCTGCTGAGGGGGGCGGGCTGGCGGGCGTCGCTGCTCGACTACCGGCCGTCGGGCACCATGTGTTTCTGGCTGTTCCGCCTGCACGGCCCGCTCGGCGCAGCCGCCGGCCACCCCCGCGGCTGAGCCAGCAGTCCCGCGCACAATGACAGGGAGCAAGCCGGGCCCGCGTTAGGGAGGACTACTCTGATTCAGGATTCAGTCTTTTCAATAAAAACCACCAAGTTGTGCACCCTAGCTCCGGGCCGCTCGGCGCAGCAGCGGCGGCCGGCCCGAATTCTCCGGCCGGCAGCAAAGGGACGGACGGCCCCCCGTAAAAAAAGCTTGCGCGAACCCGCAGGCCCGGACAGAGGGGGGGGGGCCTTCCCGGAGCCGGGCCCCAGCTTGTGTAGCGCCTGGCTTTTTTTAATCAGGTTTGCTTACGCTGGTACTCCCATTCTCTCGCTCGCTGGCTAGGCACCACGGAGGAGGAGTGCTGGAAAAACGCCTGCTGGATGCTAGTCTCAGCCCCCGCGCTCTTTCTCCGCCGCCGGCCGCCCCCCCCCCGGTGGCGTAGCAGAGAAAGCACACTCTGCCCGCCCTCCCCCCCCCTTCCAGCCCTCTTACCCGCCGCGTTCTACCACACAGTTGTCTGAGTTTCCTGCTAGCCTCATTGCGTCGTAGGCTGCTAAGTCCGCCGGATCCAGGCGCAGGTGCCGAGCCTTGATAATTGTCACGCCTTGCATATCCACTAGGCGGAGTCTGACGCGCCGAAAGTTCCGGACTTGTGCTGCTTCGGCGAGGTCGCCGTCTGTGCCTTGGAGGCAGACAGACTTGGCCCTAAACTTCTCCAGCTGCAGAAACAGAGGCTCGTCTCCGTGCGCGTTCGTAGAACGTAGGGTAATCACCACGTGGGCAGTGGCCCGCTCTGGTAGCCGCCGTGAATAACCATGAGCCCCCTCTTAGCATCCGTGATGGGAGGACTCTCGCCCTCCTCCGGCCCGTCGCGTTGGCAATCCAAAGTCAGTCGAAGCTCTTGGTCAGTGACAGGAAGCGTGGCATCCGGAAAGAGTATAACCTTTTCTAGATGATAAGGTACGGAAATTTCCACGGTCCGCGCCCTCGGGACGGTCAATGGCGTTTCCCAACGTATCTTCAGCTTCTTCATGTTCCACAACCGCAGGCATAGCCTAGAACAGGCGCTCTGTCTAGGGTAGCTGACATCTACCGCCCCTCTATCAGGCACCCATCGGCCTCGAGACTTTCAGCATAGGGATACTGCTCCAATAATGTCCGCAGTACCTCGCCCCAGTCGTCCTCAACGTCCGCACACCATCCCCTCTTTTACCCGTATAGACCGTACCTGGAAGCGGCGCGCTGGTTTGAAGGCGCGGACATTCTCGAGCAAAGTTTTATAGTAAATCTTCCATTTATCTCTGTCCCGGGGCCCCGTCGCGTCCGGCTCGTGTACCTCCAGCGACACGTCGACGGGAGCAAGCCCGCGTTTGCCTTGTCGTCGCACCCGTGATAACGTGTGCGCTACGTAGCCATCGTCCAGCTTCTGTTTGCCCCACCACGACAGGACCCGCGTGGCGTCGAAAAGACACTGTGCGTCTAGGCTTTGACTTCGATGCCCTTGAAGTCAGACGCGAGCGCCCTCCACAGCGTTTTTTCGAGCCAGCTTTCTAAAGAGGAGCTGCCGCCCCGGGAGCAGTCCTTAGAGGTTGACTGACGTGCGCTATCGCAAAGCTGGCGGAGCTAGGGGCCGGGGAACTGTGGCCTGGGGAGCTGTGCCCTTGGGAGCTATGGCAGAGCCGCGTGATCAGGGAGCTGAGCAGCTCGTAGGCGCCCAAGGGAAAGCCCTTGGCATTCCTCCGGCACATTAACAGCTTGACGAATATCCACAGCCGCTTGGCAGCCTGTTCGGCCAAAGGCCAGCTTCAGCTGTGCCGGTTGCGACAATCACCACCTGCAGCCTGTCCCGAGCCGAACGCAGCACTTGATCAAGGGGGTCCAGGTGTGGGTAGTCTGCGGAGTCCTCGAGCTTGGCGTCTGGTGGCCGCGCATAGAGGTACAGAGTATTCCTGCGAGGGAGCGGATCAGCAAGGCCCCTTTCGCGCAGGGTAGCAGTATCCTTTGGCACAGGGCCTGAGTTTGCCACTGCGCAGCCGGGCAATCGAAGCACAGTGCACAGCGAGCGCCGGGGTCGTGTCGCAGGGGATAATCTGTCGCGGCCTTGAGCCGCTTGGGGGGCCCTTGCTCCGCCATGAACCCGCGCGCAACGCTTTGGCCTAGTACTGTCACTCCCGCGCCACGGGAGCAGTGCCGTGGGGAATCGTGGCAGGGGGGAGAGGGGGCGGAAGGGCGGCCGGGCCGGGGGGAGGCTCTCCTCTCCCGCGCCCGGTCACGTGCCCGGTGCGCCCCCCCCCCCCCCCGACGACGCCGCCCCCTTCCTCGCCCGCCACATGGCCGTGTGGGGGACGCCCTCTTCCCGACGGCGCGCGCCCCCACATGACCACGCGCGCGCGGTCATGTGAGACGCGTCTCTCCACCCGTGTCTGTCGGCGCGCGCGTCCGCTGCGGCGCACGGCGACGGGCGCACGCCGGGGAGCGCGCGCCCCCCTCTCGGCTGCGTACCGCCGTGGCTCTGGCACAAAGGATCTCCCTGCCCCAAGTCCAAGTACCCCAACACCGCTATGCTTAAGAAGGCCACCAACTCCCGCCGCCAGCCCCGCCGCTTCCACCCGTACCCCGCGCCAAGCGCCAAGGCACCGGCCGCGACCGCACCGACCGCCGCCGCTAGCCGCTCTGGCGGCACTGGATTCTGCGCCCTCGGCACCGACCTGCTGCGCCACATCTTGGCGTTCGCGGTCCACCTAGCCGCGCCGGCTAGGCCGGAGCCCAGGCTGGCCAACCGTCGGGTGGTGGGGACGCTCGCGCTCGTGGACAAGAGCTGGCACCACGCCGTGCAATTCCTCCCGGGCTGCTACCGTGACTCCCTGCTGTACAACTTCGTGTTACTCAAGCGCCTGTTCGCCGCCATGGACGAGCCCAGGTGGTGGGAACCGGCCCGCGTGAGCACCGTGTTTGCTACCGGGCGCGACGACGAGCTGCTGGCCGAGGGCGCCGTGACCGCGTTATTCGCCCCGGCGCAGGTGGCCCGCGTGCCGACGCTGTTCCCGGGCTGGCTCTTGCCGGACGGGCAGCGGCTGCGCCGGGAAGCGCGGCGGTTGTACGTGGCCGAGGGGCGCTTCGAGGAGGCCGACGGCGCGACTACTACCGTGTACGTACACAGCGAGGCCGTCGCCTGGTACCTGGCCAGGCACCGTGACGCGGAAGAACTCCTGTTCCTGACGCAACAGCTACTGGCGACCAACACGCCCTCTTTCCTGTCTGCGCACCACGAGTGGAGGTCGCTCAGGGTCCGGTGGCCGTGCGGCACGCTGGGCTCCGCCACCGCGGCCCGGCAGCGGCCGGCCGGCCAGCACGCGCCCCCCAGGCCGCCGCGGGTCCCTAGGCCGCTGCGCGTCCCGCGGAGGCGCTTCCACGCTCCGCTGCAGTGGTGGTCGCCACAGCAGCTCGTTCTGATTGGCCACGGGGTGGTGAGTGCGGTCACGGGCCTCGGCAGCGAGGTAGGTGTTGGCATGGCGCTGACGCACGCGTTGGGCGACGGTTCGGTGCTGCGGGCCGTCAAGGGCTGCCAGTACTCGCGCCAGGGCGTCGAGCTCGTGAGGCAGGCGAACGGCAGCTACCGGGAAGTGGGCGGAGCTCCCCGCCCCGTGGTGGAGCAAGCCGCGTTCGTGTGGGCGCCCGCGTTGGTGCAGTACCTCGAGTGGAACGCGCGGCCCTGGCACCAGCAGCTGATCTGGGACGTGCTCGAGTATGAAGGCCCTCGGCTGGCGCCGCTGGCCTTTGCCTTTAGCCAAGAACTCGTACTGAGTCAGTGGGGGGGCAAGTTTAAGGGCTGGGTAGCCACCGCCCGCAACCCTTTCGAAGGTAGCCACGTGATTGCACTCTGATTACACTCTGAGCCACCAAGTTCTCTATTTCATTAAAAAAGAAAGGCCAAGCCCCTCAGACTGTAGCCCGGCAGCCGGAGTTAGGGGCCCCCGGAGTTTTGAAAACGCTCTGTTTAGTACGGCCGGGGGCCGGGTGCGTTCGTAGCGGGAGCCCGCTGCTACCTCCGGTCCAAGCACGTCCGGTACAGCCAGGGGGGGGGGCCGGTTGCGATAACCTGGTGTGCCATCTTGGGGGAAGGGGACACGTCCGGCTGGTGGCGTGGACCAGCGAATGCCAGTCAACGCCTTGGGTCGGTGTCAGCCCAACGTGGCCTCCGGAGAGCGTTCAGCCTGGGGTAGAACCTCGGTCGGTCAAAACCTCCTCCAGGGCCCGCCCCTCTCCCCGTGGCAGTGGTGCCTAGGGGAGAAGCAGTGGCCTTCCCCCCGGCTTTGCACCCGTCGACCTCGAGGCTCTCAGTGTAGAGAGGTATTGCTCCAAGCAAGCCTCCGGCTCCAGTCCTCCTCCCCGCCCGGCTCCGCCTCGACGTGCTCTGTTACCCGTAGGGACGGTACCCGGCAGTGGCGAGGCAGCGGCGGCGAGGCCGCGGTGGCAAGGCCGCGGCGGCGCCAGGGGGGGGGCAGCGCCGCGCGCGCGATAGGCGGCGCACACCTGCACCGGTGCGCGTGCACCTGGCGCGCGAGGAGGGGGGGGGCGCGTGCCCCTCCCACCCGGCTGCGCCCCGTCGTGGCGCTGGCACAAAAGGTGACGGCATGAAGCCACCAAGTACAACCATGCCTAGACCTACCACACCCCGCCGCCAGCCGCACCGCTTCCACCCGTACGCTGCGCCGACCAGCGTCGGGCGGTGACCGCCAGCCGTGCCGGCGGCGCTGGGTTCCGCGCCCTCGGCACCGATCTGCTGCGCCACCTCTTGGCGTTTGTCGTACACTTAGCCGCGCCTGCTCGGCCAGAGCCACGGCTGGCCAACCGCCGGGTGGTGGGGACGCTCGCGCTCGTGAGCCAGAGCTGGCACCACGCCGTGCAATTCCTCCGGGCTGCTACCGTGACTCCCGGCTGTACAACTTCGTGTTGCTCAAGCGCCTGTTCGCCGCCATGGACGAGCCCGTGTGGTGGGAGCAGGGCCGGGTGCGCAGCGTGTTTGCTACCGGGCGTGACGACGAGCTGTTTGCCGAACGCACCCTGACCGCGTTATTCGCCCCGGCGCAGGTGGCCCGCCTGCCCACGCTGTTCCCGGGCTGGCTCTCGCCGGCCGGGCAGCGACTGCGCAAGGAGGCGGGGGGGCTGTACGTGGCCGAAGGGGGCCCCGAGGACGAGTGGGGCGCTATTCACGTGTACGTACACAGCGAGGCCGTCGCGTGGTACTTGGCCCGGCACTGTGACGCACGAGAACTCCTGGTCCTGACACAGAAGCTGCTGGCCGCCCACGCTCCCTCGTTCCTGTCGGCGCACCACGAGTGGAGGTCACTCAGGGTCCGGCTGCCGTGCGGCAGGCTGGGCTTCACCGCCGCGGCCAGGCCACGACCGGCCGGGCAGATCCCGCCACCACTCGGGCCGCTGTGTGGCCCGAGCAGGCGCTTCCGCGCTCCGCGGCAGTGGTGGTCACCCCAGACGCTCGTCCTCCTCGGGAATGGGGTGGTGAGCGCGGTCACGGGCCTCGGCAGCGAAGTAGAGGTGGGCGCTGCGTTGAGCCACGCGTTGGGCGACGGCTCGGTGCTGCGGGCCGTCAAGGGCTGCCAGTACTCGCGCCAGGGCGTCGAGCTCGCGAGGCAGGCGGACGGCAGCTACCTGGAAGTGGAGGGGGTCCCCCGCCCCGTGGCGGAGCAAGCCTCGTTCGTGTGGGCGCCCGCGTTGGTGCGGTACCTCGAGTGGAACGCGCGGCCCTTCCACCGGCAGCTGATCTGGCCAGTGCTCGAGTATGAAGGGCCTCGACTGGCGCCGTTGGCTTTTGCCTTTAGCGAAAAACTCGTGCAGACCCAGTGGGGAGGCCGGTTTCAGGGCTGGGTAGCCACCGCCCGCAACCCGTTCGAAGGTAGCCACGTGATTGCGCTCTGAGCCACCAAGTTCTGCTAGTCTGTCTCAGTAAAAAAAAGGGCCAACCCCCCAGACTGTAGCCCGGCAGCCGGAGTGAGGAGCACCGGAGTTTTAAAAACGCCCTGTCCGGTGCAGCCGGGTGCCGTCGTAGCGAGAGCCCCTCGGACCGGAGTCATCCACCACGTCCGGCACGGCCGGAGCAGGTGACCACGTCCGGCACGGCCGGGGGCCGGTGGCTGACGCCTGCGGACACTGCGCCGTCCCAGGCCATGGCCCCGGGTGCACGGCCAGGGCTGGGGGGGAGGAGATCCTGGCCGGTGCGCGCGCGGCTGGTGTCCGTCCGGGGGGCCTCCCTCTCCCGTCGGCGGAGCCGTGGGGCCACCAGGGGGGAGAGGGCTGCCGCTAGCCGGACCACACTCACTTCCTTCTTCTTCTCCTCCCCTCCCACGCGGGGGGCGGCCTCTCCCCCCCCCGGCCGGGTTCTGGCCGGGTTCTGGCCGCTCGCGCCCGGGCTGCCTAGTTAAAACCAGCGTGAGTGTTGTCGCGGCGGCGCATGTACCAGCAAGTGTGCCAACGAGCGCCCCTGCACCTGCGGCGGTTTTGTCGGTACCAAGGGACCGCCCTGGGGGCGTGGACCCTGTTTACGGCTATCCTGCTCGCGCGGACGGCGCCGGGGAGCGCGGCGGGGGCCGAGGTCGTCTGGCTCGCGGCCGCGGTGTTGTGGTGTGTGGCCCAGGGCCTGGGGCTGCTGTTCCTGTGCCTGTGCCTGCGCCTGCCCGCGTCGTGGCGGGCCGCGTGCGGCGTCGGGCACTACGACGTGCGCTACGTGCACTCGTGGCTGTACCGGGAAGGGGCCCCGGGCCTGACGTACCTGCTGTTCGTGGTGACCTTCTGCGAGGCCTTCATGTTCCAGTACAACGCGCCCGCCCTGCTGCTGCTGGCCCTGGTCGCTAACGGCAGCCGCTACCTGGCTTTGTACGAGATGCTGTGCTGGCTGGACGTGCACGAGGACTGGTCGGCGCAAGCGGACGAGGCCACCCCGTCGGTGTACCTGCTGATCCGGTACGTGGGTTCCCTGGCGCAGCTGCGCCTGTTCGTCGGCGCGATGCTCGTGTACTCGGCCGTGCAGCACCTGTGCCTGGTCGCGTGGCTGTTCTGGGGCGGGCCGCCCCTGCTGCCGCCGCACAGCCTGGCCGGCCTGCGCGAGGACCTGCAGTGGGTCCTGGCGCAGAGCGCCGGGCCCCCGCCGGGGGCGGCCACTCGTCGGACGCCGCGCCCTGGCGGCTCGAGGTCTGGGCCGCCGCGCCCGCCGAGCTAGCCTCGCTGCCGCCCTGGGCCCGCGACCTGTGGGGCGCCGGCGACTGTCCCTCGTTGGCCGTCCCCTGGCCGGCGGTGGCCGAGGTCGCCCGGACCCCCCCGTGGGTGTACCGGCACGCCTGGTACCCGCACCAGGCCGCCCCCGCGCGCACCAGCTTCCACCTGCCGCTGGGAGCGGCCGGGGCCGGGCGCACGTGGGTGTGGTACACCGACCGGACCACGGGCCTGAGCTGTGCCTGGGCCTGCCCGCGCGCCAACAGCTCGGCGGGGTGCGCCCGGCTCGCGCTGCCCAACCTGACCACGGCCGACCCCCTGACGTGGCTGGCGGCGCTGTGGGGCGGCGACCCGCTCGGGCCCGCCTGGTTGCTCATCACCGCCGCGGCACACCCGGCCAGCCCGGAGGGCTCCGTGCCGGCCGACCTGCGGCGGGTGCTGGCCCTGGCCCAGGAGGCGGCGCGCGCGGTGGGCCCGGCGGAGCCCCCCGCCCCGGCGCCCGGGCTGCGCCTGCTGGCGGGCGCGCGGCTGGTGCGGGAGGAGATCGCGCGCCAGACCTGCTGGGCGCTGCCGCGCCCGCTCGCGGCCAGGCCCGAGCTGCGGCGCGAGCTGGCGGCGGCCGGCGCCCCGGACGACGCGGCGTTGGAGGCCGAGTGCCGCGAATGGCGCGTGGTCAAGCGAGACTTCCGGCGGCTGGCGCTCGGCCGCAACCTGTCCCTGCACTGGCTGCGCCTCCTGTTCCTCTGCCTCCTGTCCGTCCGGGCGGTCGGCACCGGCGCGTGCTGGGGCCGGCGCGGGCGTGGGGCGCGGCCGCGGAGCGACCGCTGGTCCGGTGCTACCGCGAGCAGCTGGACCGCCTGTGCTGCTGGTCGGCCTGCTGCTGCGTGCTGGGCACGGTCGCCCTCGTGCCGGCCCTGCTCACGGGCCCGCTGTCCTTGCTCGTGCGCTGGGACGCCCGGGCCCTGGGGTGCCTGCTCCTGGCCCTGGGCGCCGGCGGCCTGCTGTCCTGGCTGCTGTGCGTGCCGCTGGCGGCCCGGGTCGCGCTGCGCCTGTGCCAGAACGCGTGGGGGGACGCGGGCCTCCGGGAGCTGGAGCGCACGGCCGCGTCGGCCTCCTGCCTGCGCCCGGGGCCGGCGGCCGCCGGGGACGACGCGGAAGCCGCCCGCGCGCCGCCGCCGGCGGGCCCGCTGCCGTGGTACGTCCGCCACGTGACCGAGTGCTACGTGGCGCTGTGGTCCCTGTTCTGGAGCACGTGCGCCCTGGTGCCGCTGGCGGCCTACCTGTCGCCCTGGCAGTGGTTCGTGGGGACCGACCGCCTGCTGGACCTGCCCCCCCGTCCGCCGTGCTCGTGCTCGTGCTGGCCGCCGTGCCGGTGGGCCTCGCGCTGCCGTGGGGCTGGGTGCGCGACGAGTCCAGCGCGCTGCGCGGCGCCGGGCCCGCCGCCGCCGACGAACAGTACCGCGAGCTCTGGTACGACCAGGTCCGCGACTACCGCGAGTGGCGGGCGGGCCTGGCGCCCGGCCCGCCGCCCGGCGCGGTGCGCTGCACTCCCCCCGGCGGCGCGGCCCAGACCGAACGAGACCTGCGCCACGTGGCGGCCGTGTGCGCGTCGCTAGACCCGTCGCAGCTCGGGCTGCTGCTGGCGTTCCTGACGGACCGGTGCACCGAGCTGGCGCGGCGGGACCCCCCACCACGGCCGGCCGGGGACCCCGGCCGCGGGGACACGAGCCGCGGGACACGAGCCGCGGGGACACGAGCCGCGGGGACACGGACCGCGGGGACACGAGCCGCGGGGACACGAGCCGCGGGGACACGGACCGCGGGGACACGAGCCGCGGGGACACGAGCCGCGGGGGAGAGGAGGAAGAGGAAGGGAGCTGACTCCCCCCGCTCCGAAGCACCACGGCCGGCGACCGCCGGCCCCGGCCGGCGCCACCCGGCTGGCAGGTTCTGTGGGGCCGGCGGGCCCCGGCCCGGACCTAGCAATCAATCTCCCCCCCCCCTCCCCTCTAGCCGGCCGGCGCCGGCCGGGTCCGGTTTTTTTTCTCTTGGCTGGCCTACGGGTATTTTAAAGACTGACTGAAACTGTACACGGGCAGCGTGGCGAAACGCAGCCCCCTACCTCCTACTCCGGCTTCGGCGAAGTCACGACGGCCCTCCTGCCCCGGCTTGGCTGCAGGCCTTAGACTAGTCTGCCTGGCCCCGTCGGGGAGACAGGGGGCGGAGTGTTCCCTGGCCTCGCGCGCCGGAAGTCCCAGCCCGGCTGGAACCTAGTAGTAGCCGGCCGGCGCGTGGCCGCGGCGCCGGCCGAGACGGCATACGACAGGTCCGTGGCCCGGGCCAGCTCCGGGTCTGCCTCGAGCAGGCGCGCGCACACCTCTGGCACGCTCAGGTGCTGGGCCAACAGCGAGGTTAGGGCCTCCTCGAAACGGAGCAGCAGGCCCAGGCGCTGCTTCAGCCTACGGGCCAGTTGTGCGCCGCCGGGCAGCTCGCGGCCTAGCGGCGGCCTGTCCGACAAACGGCCGCGCAGCAGCAGCCGCCCGCCCCGGTAGGCCTGCCAGCCGCACTGCCAGGTGGACCCCGGGGCCGGGCGCACGGCCAAGGCCAGCAGTTTGAGCACACAGGAGGGCACGAGGGCGTCCAGCGCCTGCTCCAGCGTCGGCCGCTTCTCCGCCGGGGCTGGGGCGCGGGTGAGCTCCGTCGTGTGCAGCGACGCCGACACGTCCACTCCGGGCAGCAGGGCCACCACGAGCTCGGCGTGCACTTCCCCGACGGCGGGGCAGCAGGAAGCAGGCGGCGCGGCCAGCGAGTCGGGCACGGGAGCGGACAGCACGGGAGCGGAGAGTGGGGCAGGAGAAGAGAGTAGGTCGTCGGGTACTAGGGCTGGCGGGGCCAAGCGCTGCTGCTGCTGCTGCTGTTGCTGGACCAACCTCGAGGCTCGGCGGCGGCGTCCCATGCGAGTTACGACCAGCTGAATTGTGTCGCCGCCCCGCAGCGCACCGCCCGCCCGCGGCGCCCCCCGCGCCTCCCTCACAAGGGGGGGGAGAGGACGCGCGCGCGGGGGGTGCACGGTACGAGCCGGCGCGCGCCGGCGGGCGCGGGGAGGGGGGGGGCGCCCCGTGCGCCGGCGGGGAGGGGGGGGGGGCGCCCGCGCGCCGGTGGGGAGGGAGGGGGGGGGAAGGAGGGGGGCGGGCCAGCGTTCCGTGGGGCCCGCTTGGCCCGCTTGGCCCCGCCACCCCCTGCTGGCCCAAGTCGTACCCGAGGGGCCGCACACTAGACCGACCGTGGCGAGTGCCTGCAGGGCGGGCACAAAACCTACCCGGCGATGCGCAGCAGCGTCTGGACGGCTTCCCCCGGTCTGTGCCCCTGGGGGGGCTATAATGGCACTCTCCCGCCCTGCTACCCTGGTCCGCGGGGTTTCTCGTACCACGAGCCTACCGACAGCTGCGGGGGCCCGGACGAGTGCGCCTGGGGCCTAACGCCGTGCGAGCTGGATCCTGGTGGTTGCGTACCAACCCAGGACGGGTGGTACCAGGGGCTGTCGTCCCTGCCGTTCCAGGACTGCGTAACCAGAATAGCCTCGTGGGACGAGCGCTACTACTGGCCGGACGGTTTTGTCCGGCACTTCTGGACACTGACCGGAGGTCTGGTAGTACCGACGAGCTACAACGCGGCCTTTTTTACTTTTGTACCACTGGGTAACGACAGGTACCACCTCCTAGCGAACGCGGGGCAGCACAAGGTGTGGGCTACTACCGAGGGCGGGCTAGTCACCGGGGAGGCCGACGGCACGGTGCCCTGGCGCGCCGCCACCGACGTCTTTGCCATGAGACCCAGCTTCCTGGCGAGTGCCAACTCCTGGTACTACGAGATCCGCGCGGGCAGCCAGTGCGTGAGCCTGCCGACGCTGGGAACTCGCGGCTGGGTCATCACCGACACCTGCGGTGATTCAAACTACCGGCCAGCTGGGAGAGATATTTGCTCTGGGACTGCCCCCAGACAGAGGTTGGTCCCCGGCGCTACGAGGGGACGGCTCTGGGCTCACGCCCGCTAGCTGTCCTGCCTGGCGTGCCCAGGGCTCGCGAATGGGGAGAGAACGCTCTTTTCTTTCTCCCTCTTCTCCCGAAACCCTCTTTCTCGTGGCCCGCGGCAGAGGTGGCGTAGCACGGAAGGGGGGGGGGCGGGGTATGTCAGGGGGGGGAGAGCAAGAACAGCAGCGCTTGATTGGTTCACGGTTTTTTTATTAACGGGGACGCTGTTTGGCCGGCACAGAGACCAGGTTTCCTTCTTCCCCCGGGCCGAGCAAGAGTGGCCAAGAGGGTGACTATCGTTTCTTCTCCTCCTGCGGGACGGCAGGGGGCTACACGTGCGGAAACAACTGTTTGAACCTCGTCGCCGCTCCGTCCCAGACTGCTTGTTCAGCGTACCTAAGGTGCCCTCGCTATCCGTGTACATGCCTTCTGTTGATAAAGTAATCCTTGCTGTTGCAGTACTTCTGCCATTGAATTGGTTAATTCTCTCTCTTTACCCTTTCTGAGCTTTTGCCTTTGCTGCTTATCGAGGGTGTTCGGTGGTAGCGGCCCGGGAGAACAAAGTCGCGATCGTGGCTTGCTATCTTTCGTAAGGCCTCGCGCATTATACACCATCTGTCTGGCAATTTTTGATTCGCGTTCTTGTTGAAAATTGCTTTCCCCAGCCATTCGATGCTGCCTGCCGTAAGTCTCCTTCTTTCCTTGCTACGTTCATTTTTTCGTTGGCGTCGTCTCTCTGCTTCCTTATTGTCCGTGGCAGAGCCCGCGGACGACGATGGAGCCGGCGGGGCCCGTGCGGCATTTGCCAGGGGGTCGGCATACGTGCTGATGCTGGCCGGGTGGCATTGGCGAAAGAGACCCCCGGCTGTAGCCGCTGAATCCCGGGGACGGCTGTCCGAGCGCTGCCGTACCCAGCGGCCGCGCTACGGACGGGCTGGGAGGCCCCGCCGAACGCACCTAGCTGCAGCCCGCCCGGTCCGGACAAGGGCTGGGGCGCGGCAGACTGCGCGGGGTACGGCGCCGTAGACGACGCCGTGGGGGCACCTGCCCGCTGGGGTACCGGTCGGAAGACGCCGGCAGGGGGAGGGAGTCCGTCTCTGCCGGCGCTGGTGGTGGTGCCCGCGGGTGCTCTGCCAACCGGGCCCCGCGCCCTGGGAGAAGAAAACGCCCCCCTGCGTGAGCCCACCCCCGCTGGCGTCCCGCTCTGGCTGAGTGTGTGCACCACGACAGCCCCCCCGGCCCGCGGAGCGGCCGCCCGGGCAGCCACGCGGAGCAGCAGCTCGGGCACGCAGCGGGCCGCCGCCCTCGTTGCCGCAGCTGGGCGGGACTGCCTCAGGGCAGAAGATTGAGGGCCAGCTTATTGTCTGGTCTAGTAAAAAAAAGTGATTCTGCCACCCCGCACCACCGTCCCCAGTCCCCGGCCCGCTCCCGAAACTTGCCCGCTAGCTTCCCCTCGCTCGGCAAAGAGCTGGAGCTAACTGAACGCGGCGACATATATGCATCCAAGCGCCGCAGCGTCGTGGCGCACGGCCAGTGGTTGCCGTCGGCACCTTGTTCCTCGGCTTCGCTGGCCCACATGTCTAGGTAAGTGTCCAAAACCCCGCCGTCTAGGTCTTGTGCCTCCATAACCCCTAGGACCGTCGCTAGCCAGTGGTTTCGGTCCTGCTGTGTAGAGCAGAGGACACTAGCCAGGACGCCGAACGCGTTGGCCAGCCACAGGGGCCCCGGCTCTGTGGAGCCGAGCACCCCAAGGCAGCAGCTCGGGTCCACCCGGGCCAGCCTCAGCTCGGCCCCCGGCGTGGTCCCCGGCGGCGCCTCCGGTGGCACCTCTGGCATAAACAGCACTAGGTCGGTAAGGTCGAAACCACTGTAAATCAGAGGAACCCTGCCCTGGCTGAGCCTTTCAAGGTAGCGCTGGATAAAGGCCCGGCGCCCGTTCTCGTCCGCCCCGCTGGCTGGCGCGACATCCTCCCGCCGGACGTCCAGGACGAGCCACTTGGGCTCGCCTGCCGCCTGTGTCACCGAGCCCCCCGCCTCCAGCGCGAGCCCCAATGCGAAGAAATGATGTTGTACCTGGAGGCAGTCGGCGACGACCGTACCTACCGCTGGGAGCGGGCTGAGGATTGCGGATTGTAAGACAGTCCTTCCTACCTGCAGTACCTGCAGATTCGTTGATGGTAGGCGAGAAAGGATCCCAGCCAAGCTCTGTTCGCTACTCTCTAGGTGCAGGAGCGGACGAGAGGCAAACGCCTGCTGTAGCTCACCTATGTGTGCCAGTGGCTCCGCCGAGAGGCCAGCCGATAGCCCAGCTTCCTCGGGGTGCTGCAGGCGGACCAGCCCCCCTCCAGCAGGCTGTAGCCGGGCCCAGTGCCTTATATAGAGACTGGGGCCGCCACAGGTTTTGCAGCGCTTGGTTCCCCCTCCACTGCGTGACATGGCCGACTCTTTGAGGCAGAAGTGCTTTCCTCCCTCCCCCCCCTCCAGGGGAAAGTCGGCCCCCCCCCTCCTCCCTTGTACCAGCCTTCGGCCCGCTTTCTTCTCCCCCTCCCCCGCCCCCCTCCCCCGCGCGCAGCCCCTAGCGGCAGCGCCTAGCGGCCCTGCCAGGCCGCGGCGTCGCGCCGGGCGCGGACCACGTACGACAGAGCCAGGGCCAGCAAGCACACGACCGTGAACAGCCCGTGCGTGCCGAGGATAACTGCCCACCACACTCGCTGGCGGTGGTCGTCGTAGCACCCACCGCACGGCCGCGGCGAGCGGCGGGGCTGCGCGGCGCCGGCCCGGGCGCCGCGGTGGCCGAGCAGTGACTGGCTGTCCCGGCCGTCGTCCGGCCGCGGGTGTCCGCCCAGGTCCACGGCCCAGAGCACGACCCACGCCACGGCCGACGCCGTGAGCCCCACCGTGAGGCCCAGCAGCAGCCCCCCCCGCCACTGCTGCGGGCCGCGGAAGCCAAACAAGAAGAGGGAGCCGGTGCGCGCGGTGTCGGGCCACGCGTCCGGCGCGGCGGGCAGCGGCGGCAGCACGTAGAAGCACTCATCGCGGCTCAGGTTGAACAGCAAGGCCAGGTCCCCCGGCTCCAGCCCCGGCGGCAGCGAGTAGTACAGGTCCAGCAGGTGCTGCAGCCGCTGCAGCTCGTCGTACATGGCCCGCGTCGTGTTGTCCATGGCCGCGCGCAGCGCGCTCTGCAGCCGTGGCAGCTTGTCCGCCAGCTCCAGGCCCTCGTAGTACAGGTCGCTGAGCTCGCCCTGCAGCAGGCACAGGGCGCTCTGGCGCCGGATGAGTTCGGCGGACCGGTTGGCGGCCTGGGCGATCAACACTGCGTACTCGTCGCCCCAGTCGTCGGCGCGGTCGATGATCTGCTGCGCCGTGAGGTTGGCGGCCAGCTGCACGCCGGTGAAGTACGTGCGCGCCCGCTGGACCGACACGTCCGCCAGGCTGTAGGCCTGCAGCGAGTCGCGCGCGGCAGCGTCGAGCTCCGCGGGGTCGATGAGCCCCGCCGTGTTGCCGGGCCCGGTGGGGAAGGTCGAGAGCCGGGACAGCGACTCGCCCAGCAGGCGGTACAGGTCGGCCAGCTCGGACTGCTGCTCGACCCGGATCGTCCGCGCGTTGTCGCGCGCCTGCTGCAGCGACAGGGGGACGGCGCTGGGGGCCAGCGCCAGCCCGCCGGCGCACCGCACCTCGTAGTCCGGGCACGCGAGCCACAGGCCGCCCGCGCCCCCGGGCACGGCGCAGGCCGACAGGTCCACCTCGTACGTCTGGTACGGCGCGACGTCGGCCAGCGGCACGGCGGCCGGCGCGCAGCCCTCGACCCGGACCGACAGGGCGCAGGCGCGCGCGGCCGGGGCTCCCGCTCGTAGGCGAGCCGGGCCAGCGACTGCGAGCCCCCGGGCCGGGCCACCAGTTCGAAGGTGTAGGGGCAGACGTAGTGCGGGTCCCGCTCGGGCGGCGGCGCGCCTTCCGCCGTGGCGTTGGCCGCCGCCCACCGCACGCGGCGGCGCACCGTCAGCTCCAGCTCCCACTCGCGCGGGTACAGGCGCACCGAGTCGGTCTCGGCCGACCAGTGCAAGAAGTAGTGCTGCAGGATCAGGCACCAGCCGCCCGCCTGCGCCGTGGCAGTGCGGCGGCAGCGCCGGTCCAGCTGCCGGAGGTCGAGCCCGCGCGTGGCCGGCGGGACCAGCGACTCGCGCCACTGCCGGGCCGCCAGCGCCTCGGGCGGCAGGGCCTGCGCGGCCCGCAGCGCCTCCAGCAGCTCGGCGGCGCTCTTGGGCGGGGGGACGGCGAGCTCGGCGGCGAAGTGGCCGGCGGACACGACGGCCTCGCGCGGGTCGAACTTGCCCTGCGCGAAGGGGTTGCGGCGCGAGTCCAGCAGCCGGGCCGCGCCGTCGCGCCGCAGCGGCAGGCGCACCAGCGCCCCCCACTGGCCGAGGTACTCGGCGCGCTGCAGCGGCGTGAGGGCCGCGAACCAGTCGTCGCCAGCGCCAGCCACTGGGCGGCGCGGCCCGTGCCGCCCCCCGCGCCCTCGGCCCCGGCCGGCACGGGCTGGAACAGGTACAGCGGCGTGCCGGCGCGGGCGCGGAAGGCCCGCGACACCGTCAGCAGGCGCGTGGGCACGTCGACGACGTACGGCGTCAGCCCCGGCGCGTCGCTGTACGCCGTGCCGAACGGGTGCGTCGAGCCCGGTCGCCGGGTCGACCCGCGTGGCGCGGAACGGGCACGGCGTGTCCAGGCAGCGCTGGTAGCCGAGGAAGTACTGCTGCGCGCCCAGCAGCAGGCCGTGCGGGTCGTGCCAGGCGACGCCCAGCACCTCGTCGCCCGCCACCGCCGCGCTCGCGCGCTCGCGCCGGTCGCCCAGCAGCCACACCTCGGACAGGTCCGGGGACACCATCACGGCCGTGGCCACGTCCTCCAGCATCTGCAGCCGCACCGTGGCGTTGGCGTCCGGCGCCACGCCGGCGCCGTTGAGCGTGACAGAGTCCCGCTGGCCCCGCACGCCGAAGCGGCGCTCCTGGCGGCCGCGCCGCGTCTCGGTCGCCGTCGGCGTCGGCAGCCGGCCCTGCGCGATCTGGCGCAGCTTGGCGCCATGCCGCACGAGCCGCGGGGTCACGGCCAGCACCTCCTCCCACAGCTGCAGCGCGGGGTGGCGCGTCTCGGCCAGCTCGTCCGCGGCGGGCCCGTCGGTGCCGGCCAACCAGCCGGCCAGGCCCGCCGTCGCGTTCGGGTCCCGGTTCGCCAGGCGCAGGGCCCCGAGCGCCGACTCGCCGCCGGCGCCGGCCCACACGCGGTAGCCCCCGGGCGTCACCAGGCACACATCGCGCCCGAGCAGGGCCGTCGTGACCTCGCCGAAGCTGCTGTTGGGCGGCAGCCCCGCGCGGACGCGCTCCAGGAACGGCCACGTCAGGTGCAGCGCCAGCCGGCCCGACCGCCGCTCTACCCACAGGCCCAGCACGTCCGCGCCCCCCGCCGCCGCCGCCGCGCCGGCCCCGGCGCACGCGTGGTCCAGCGCCGCGGCCAGCCCGGCGGCGTCCGGCACGCCGGCCAGGCGCTACGCGGCCTCGGCCACCGGCGCCCGGCCGCAGTAGCACTCCGCCAGCCAGCCCCAGGAGCCGCGGCCGCCCGCCCGCGCGCGCTCCTGCCAGCCGTCGCAGAAGAGCGTGCGCAGCCCGCGCTGGACGGCGCCCAGCCCCCACCACACGTCGTCGCCGGCCGCCGGGCACGTGTACCAGCCCCCCTCCCCGGGGGGGGACAGAAAGGGGCCCTGGCCCTGGGCATGCACCGGCAGGCGCGCCGAGGCGTTGCCGGCGCTCGCGTTCACGCCGAACGCGCCCGCAAAGGCCGCGGCGTGCAGGGCCACCCACTGCTGCCGCAGCGCATCGTCGTCCGTCCGCTCGCGCGTGTGCACCAGGGCGCAGGCGCACGTCTGGTTGCCGCACCCGTCGGGCCCGAACAGCAGCGCCAGGTGCAGCACCGAGTCGTAGCTGTACTGCGCCAGTGACAGCTGCACCGAGTTGCACGTCAGCGCCAGCGTGTGGCGCTCCAGGAACGCGCCCGCGGGGGCGCCCGGGCAGCCCGCCCCGCCGTCGCCGGCGACCCGCAGCAGCGACCACGAGGGCCCCTCGGCCCCGAACCAGCGGGTTGCGCCCGTGGCCGGGTCCACCAGGTCCAGGGCGGCCGCCCCCGCGTCCAGCACCAGGGGCCACCAGCCCTGGCGGTGCGACTCGGCGAGGCAGGCGAACAGCGTGCGCACCAGCGACGCCTTGGTCTCGGCGCGCGTGTGGATCAGCTCCAGCATGCGCGACAGGCTGCCCCACACCGAGCTCGCGCCCACCGCCTTCTCCAGCAGCGACAGCATGTACAGGCGGTTGCGGTCCGTCAGCAGCTCCACGCCGAGCGCCAGCGGCTGCAGGAGCTCGGCGAACTCGGCCGCCTGGGCCGCCGACGACGACACGAGCTGCAGCACCTGGGCCGCCGCCTCGGAGCTGCGCGCCACCAGTTCTTGCTCCTCGCCCAGCGACTCGACCTAGAAAGCCGACATGGCGGCCAGCGCGTCCTCGAGCTCGTTGGTGCTGTTGCTGACCCTGTCCAGCAGCGCCGCGATCTGCTTGGACGCGTTCTGCGCCGCCGCCCCCGCCGCCTCGTACGCGTTCAGCGCCGTCGTCCACTGCGCCCAGAAGTCGTTGCCCGCGCGGAACGCGTCCAGCTGGCGCGTGTACGCGTTGCGCAGGAACAACAGCTCCGTCGTGTACGCGCTCGCCAGCTTCAGGTCCAGGTTGTACTTGACGTTCTGTAGCTCCTGCCTCGCGCACTCGGCCAGGTCCAGGCAGTTGCTGCTCACGGCCGTGACGGTCTGGGCCAGGCAGTTGCTCTGCACCTGCACGTACTCGGCGTCCAGCGCGGCCAGGTCGTCCGCGCCCAGCTTCGTGCCGTTCAGCCGCGCGAGGGCGCGCAACGAGCTCTCCTTCAGGGACTTCCAGTCGTGGGCAAACCCCTGGCACACGGCCTTGACCTGCCCGAGCGCGTCTTGGCCCAGCAGGGCCTGCGCCAGGCGCCGGCGGTGGCTCCGGCGCCGCCGCCCCGCCCCGCCCGTCGAGCCGCCGGCGCCGCCAGTCGCGTTCGACACGACGGCGTTCCAGTGCTCGCTCTCGTTCCGGAACAGGTCGTCGGCCCGCGCCACGGTGTCCGCCACGCCGCTCGCGTTGCGCACGAACGGCGGCACGGGCGGCGGGGCCTCGGTCAGCCCCGCCGCGCCGGCCCCGGGCGGGACGACCGGCTGTTCGGCGCCCAGGGGCTGCCGCGCACCGCCCAGAAAGTCCGCCACGCTGCGCGCCAGCAGGCCGGACCCAAAGTCGTCGGTCAGCGACACCACGGCCGACACCTGCTTGGTCCACGAGGGCGTGAAGCCCAGCAGCTCGGCCGTGCCGTACTCCACGTACGGGTGGGGCACGGCCAGCTCGAAGCCCAGCGTCGCGTTGTGAGCCACGGATTCGTACGTCACGTACACGTGGCACACCACCGCCCGGCAGCCCTGGGACCGCACCAGGACCCGGACCTCCTCCAGCGCTGCGTCCGGCGACGGGGCCGCGGACGCGACGACCGACTGCACCTGGTACCGAGCGACTCGGGCGGCGGCCCCTCCGCCGCCACGACCCCCAGCGCCCACCCCCACCACAGGCACCACCACCACCGCCCGCGCGGCCATTCATGTGTGCTGGCGGCCGCCGTCGTCATGACGCGACCGGGCCGCTAAGCTTGCTTTTGCGGGGGGGGATAGACCGGGGGTAGGGGGCCCGGCTCCCCTGGGGCGGGCGCCCGGCAGAACGCCCCCCCCCCCCCCGCCCGGGGCCGCCGGGCGGCCGCCAAGGGAGGGAAGGAGGAGCCGGCCCCCCTCCCCCCCCCCCCCCTCCGCCGTCCTCTCCCCCCCCCCCCCCCACCCTTCGCCCCGTCACTTCCCTGCGCGGGGTCTCCTGCCTAAAGCGGGTTGTGCCTGTGCCGTAGTTGGCTGGCACAGCGCCGCCCCCTAGCTGGCTCCCTGGACTCTCCGCCCCCCTGCCCCGCGATGACTCAGCCCTCCAGGTCCCCTTGTGCGCTGCCCCCCCCCCCCCGCCCCAAACACCACCCCCTCTCTCCTGCCCACCGCGCACTGGTTGTGTCCTGCAGGCGCCGCGACCGGCGCCGCCCTGCGGGCCCGGCGAGCCCGGCGTCCTGGGGCCGCGGCTCGCACCTTTTCTGCACGGCACGGTGGAAGCGCTCGGCCTCGCCTGCACGTCCGAGGCCTGGTACCACCAAGTGGTGCAGGCCCCGGGCTTCTGGCGCAACTGCACGCTGCCCGAGCTCGACTTCCGCCTCGCCGCCCACCGACGCCTCTTTGTGCTCCTGGGCGAAACCTGGCGGCGGGCGCACGTAACCTGCGAACACGTCTGGCTGCTCGCGGACGCGCACGCGGACCCACCCCCCCTGGCGGACCTGCAGGGCCTGGTCGTCCGGCACCTTTCCTTGGTGGATGCGGACAATCCCGACGACTGTGCAGTCACGGCAGCCACGCTCCAGGCACTGCCAAAGGTCTGCCCGCAGCTCCAACGACTGGACCTCCCGCGCCTGGCGGCGGACGTGGCGGACGACGACGACGTCTGGCTAGCTTGTGTGACCTCGCTCACACACTTGGACAGCCTGGACTTCGTGGGCTTTACCGATGAGGGCTTGGCGAAGCTGGTGCAGACCCGAAGCCACTGGAAGCGGCTGGGCTTCCAGCACTCGAGCATTACTGGCCAGGGACTGTGGGCTTCGTTGCCCAGCGTGCCAGGCCTGACGGAGCTGGACCTGGCCTCCTGCGATGATCTGGGCAACGACGCGCCGTGGCTCGGGGGCGCGGGCGGGCCCGACCACTGGGGCCAGCAACTGCGCGTGCTGAACTTGTCGCGCTTGGCAGGGCGGCAGGTGAACGCCGCCTGGATAAGGCGCATAGCGCTGCTACCCCAACTCCAAGAACTAAACCTCTGCGACAGTGGAGACATCAACGCGATACCGGCTATGTCTAACCTGTGCCTGCTAGAGAACAGGTTCCGGCAGCTCAGGAAACTCGACCTCGAGGGGGCGACATCAGCGAGAACATCCGAGCTTGGCTTCCTGTCACAGCTGTCGGAACTCGAAGAGCTGCACCTCCCGCGGGGTTCCAGTGAGCTCACGGGAGCCTGCCTGCTGTTTGTCCGGGGCCTGATCAAGCTTCGGAGACTAAGGGCGGACCTGCGCGTTACCGACCAGCAGCTAGAGAGCCTGTCCGCACTGACCGAGTTGCGCACGCTAGAGCTGAGCTCCGTGCAGACCACCGATATCACCGACACGGGCCTGGACGCCCTAGCCAGCCTCGCGAACCCTTCCTGTGAGCCAGTTGATAGGTTTCCCTATCTTGCCACGACACTTGCGCAGGTTCCTAGCTCTAGGTCCACAAGTCGGGCTCGTGGTCGATGCAGGTTACCGGAGATGATCATGGGGCGGGCGTCCACCACTTGTGCGTATGCTAGACTATGTTCCTTGCATCTCTTGTTCTGGCTCTGAAGGTCTCCTAGACAGCTCTCTCCTCCAGCCTCCAGCGCTTGTGAATAATCGCTGGTGTTTGCTAACCCCATACTAAGACTTAGTATCACGCGTGAGCATTTATCCTGTTGCTCGAACTGTTTTCTTATGGTCACGGCGAGTTTCTCCTGCCCCTTCTTCTCCCTTCTCTGGTCCTCTTCCTCCTCTAGGTAGGCTAGTTCTAAAGCATCTAGTCTGCATCCCTCACTGACTTTCCTCTTCACCTTCTCTTGTTGTTGTTCGACTATAAGGAACATTCTTCTGCTCCCTTCCTTCTTTATTTTTTGTTTCTGAGCACTAGATAACTATAGTTTTAGCAGGCTCTGGCGTCCCGTAGGCAGAGAATGAAAGTGGCAAGTGAAGGCCGTAGCTACAACCATCTTGCATATTAATCAATTTGTTTAAATTTTATTATTATTATTAAATTGAACAACAAGAACAACAAGAACAACAACAAGAACAACAACAAGAACAACAACAAGAACAACAACAAGAACAACAACAAGAACAACAACAAGAACAACAACAACGAGTGAAGGCCGTAGCTACACAACATCTTGCATTAATCAGTTTATTTAAATTTATTATTATTATTAAATCGAACAACAACAACAACAACAACAACAACAACAACATTACATCGCACGGACATGCCATGCGGCTGCTGGTGCTGTCGCCAGACGCCATGACACGTATGTGCAATTCCTAGCGCGATTTCTGCGCCGCTGTGGTGCACAAGTTGAGATCGAACCGCGGAATCTTGCACTCTCATCCAATAAACACCCAGACCTTCGTGTCTGGTGGCTCCCTGGACAGAACTGCCCCCCGAACGCGCTAATCGATGAGTCCTTTGCCACACCCACAGCAGAGTCAGTGGTACGCACCGCGAGCACTATCCCACTTGCTGCTGCCACGACAAGAGAAAACACCAAAAGGAGAAGATATGGTGAAATGGCTACTCAGCTTGGTGTTTCCTTTGTCCCCTTTGTGATCGAGCCATCGGGAGCTCTGGGACGAGCATCCTTGAAATTCCTCCGCCGCATTCAGGTGTACAGAAACACTCTCTCCAGAGGTGCTATTACCTATCCTCTACGCACCCGAGCCCACCAACAGCTTGATGGGAGCTCCCCTGAGTCTGACAGAGGGCTCACGGAGTACTTTCGATCAGCTTCCTCGGTTCTCACTGCTCAAGCGAATGCAAAGATCCTTGATCGTGTGAGGCAGGAAATGTGGGACACGTACGAACCCATGGCGTTGATGTAATTGTGCCCAGTTCTCCTTTCCTTTCCTTTCTTTCCTTCCTTTCCTCCTCTCCTTTCCTTTCCCCTCTTTCTTGTGCCTTTTGTGACTTCCGTGTCACAACTTTCTCGCCTCCTCTCTAGCGGGCCCAACTCTCCCC
Organism: Paulinella micropora; assembly: GCA_019918135.1. NCBI lineage: Eukaryota > Cercozoa > Imbricatea > Euglyphida > Paulinellidae > Paulinella > Paulinella micropora. The sequence continues at coordinate 20,822 of WBZZ01003022.1, read as the reverse complement.
GCTTCCCGACGTCTTCTGTGACCCAGTTTGTGTGCTAGGGGGTGCTCCTTTTCTCACAGCCTACCCTTCCTGCGAGCCAGATGATAGGGCCTGACTTTCCCTATCTTGCCTCGACACTTGCGCAGGTTCCTAGCTCTAGGTCCACAAGTCGGGCCCATGATCAATGCAGGTTACCGGAGGTGATCATGGGCGGGCGTCCACCACTTGTGCGTATGCTAGACTATGTTCCTTGCACCTCTTATTCTGGCTCTGAAGGTTTTCTATACAGCTCTCTCCTCCAGCCTCCAGCGCTTGTGACTAAATGCTGGTGTTTGCTAATCCCATACTAAGACTTAGTATCACGCGTGAGCTTCTACGTTGCTCGAACTGGTTTCTCACTGTTACGGCGAGTTTCTCCTCCTCCTTCATCTCCCTTCTCTCTTCCTCTTTCTCTCATGGCTAGGCTAGCTCCGAAGGTTCTAGTCTGCATCGCTCACTTTCTTTCCTCCTCTCCCTTTCTTGTTGTTGTTCGACTATAGGGCACACTCTTCTGCTCTTTCCTTCTGTCTATATTTCTTGTTTCCGAGCTCTAGAGATCTATAGTCCCATATTTAGCAGGCTTTGGCGTCCCGTCAGCCGGGGATCAAAGTGGAAATCGAAGGCGTAGCCACACACCATCTTGCATTTTAAATACTTTGTTTAAGTTTTACTATAATCAAATTGAACAACAACAACAACAACAACAACAACAACTTGCATTTTAAATACTTTGTTCAAATATTATTATTATTATTATTATTATTATTATTATTATTATTATTATTATTATTATTATTATTATTGGACACCGTGATAGCCCAGTGGTCAAGTTCTACCATTTGGGCCCTGTCGCCAGTTCGATTCCCGTCGGTGCCACCAGTATTTTCATTGAACATACCGGTCCGTCTGGACCAGTATTTTCATTGAACATACCGGTCCGTCTGGAAGTGTTGGAACTGCCCTTGCGGGGGTGTCATTAGAGCCTATCGTCAATTCTTCGTACTCCCCTCACGGGTGAGACGATGGAGGCGCATGTGCAGAAATGCATCAGCCATTGACAGAGAAGCACTATTATTATTATTATTATTATTATTATTATTATTATTATTGGACACCGTGATAGCCCAGTGGTCAAGTTCTACCATCTGGGCCCTGTCACCAGTTCGATTCCCGTCGGTGCCACCAGTATTTTCATTGAACATACCGATCCGTCTGGACCAGTATTTTCATTGAACATACTGGCCCCCGTCTGGAAGTGTTGGAACTGCCCTTGCGGGGGTGTCATTAGAGCTTATCGTCAATTCTTCGTACTCCCCTCACGGGTGAGACGATGGAGGCGCATGTGCAGAAATGCATCAGCCATTGACAGAGAAGCACTATTATTATTATTATTATTATTATTATTATTATTATTATTATTATTATTATTATTATTGTGGACACCGTGATAGCCCAGTGGTCAAGTTCTACCATCTGGGCCCTGTCGCCAGTTCGATTCCCGTCGGTGCCACCAGTATTTTCATTGAACATACCGATCCGTCTGGACCAGTATTTTCATTGAACATACAGGCCCGTCTGGAAGTGTTGGAACTGCCCTTGCGGGGGTGTCATTAGAGCTTATCGTCAATTCTTCGTACTCCCCTCACGGGTGAGACGATGGAGGCGCATGTGCAGAAATGCATCAGCCATTGACAGAGAAGCACTATTATTATTATTATTATTATTATTATTATTATTATTATTATTTAGGGAGTACATAGGCCATCGGTCCCTTTCCATGGGCTGATTGGTATAAAGCTACTAGAGTAATGTTCTATGCCGTCACTTCCTTTATTCCACCGATTGGTGTGGAGACTTTCCTTATGGAATGGAGCACTGGATGCACATGGCCTTTTGGCTCAGCAATTGGCAGACGATACATACATACATACATATTATTATTATTATTATTATTATTATTATTATTATTATTATTATTATTATTATTATTATTATTATTATTGGACACCGTGATAGCCCAGTGGTCAAGTTCTACCATCTGGGCCCTGTCACCAGTTCGATTCCCGTCGGTGCCACCAGTATTTTCATTGAACATACCGATCCGTCTGGACCAGTATTTTCATTGAACATACTGGCCCCCGTCTGGAAGTGTTGGAACTGCCCTTGCGGGGGTGTCATTAGAGCTTATCGTCAATTCTTCGTACTCCCCTCACGGGTGAGACGATGGAGGCGCATGTGCAGAAATGCATCAGCCATTGACAGAGAAGCACTATTATTATTATTATTATTATTATTATTATTATTATTATTATTATTGTGGACACCGTGATAGCCCAGTGGTCAAGTTCTACCATCTGGGCCCTGTCGCCAGTTCGATTCCCGTCGGTGCCACCAGTATTTTCATTGAACATACCGATCCGTCTGGACCAGTATTTTCATTGAACATACAGGCCCGTCTGGAAGTGTTGGAACTGCCCTTGCGGGGGTGTCATTAGAGCTTATCGTCAATTCTTCGTACTCCCCTCACGGGTGAGACGATGGAGGCGCATGTGCAGAAATGCATCAGCCATTGACAGAGAAGCACTATTATTATTATTATTATTATTATTATTATTATTATTATTATTATTATTATTATTATTATTATTATTATTATTATTATTATTTGGACACCGTGATAGCCCAGTGGTAAAGTTCTACCATCTGGGCCCTGTCGCCAGTTCGATTCCCGTCGGTGCCACCAGTATTTTCATTGAACATACCGGTCCGTCTGGAAGTGTCGGAACTGCCCGTGCGGGGGTGTCATTAGAGCCTATCGTCAATTCTTCGTACTCCCCTCACGGGTGAGACGATGGAGGCGCATGTGCAGATTTGCATCAGCCATTGACAGAGAAGCACTATTATTATTATTATTATTATTATTATTATTATTATTATTATTATTATTATTATTATTATTAGATACAACAACAACAACAACAACAACAACAACAACAACAACAGCAACAACAACAGCAGCAGCAACAACAACAACAACAACAACAAAAATAACGATAACGATAACGACGACGGCCGCAGCGGCGGCAGTAAGGTGGATCTGTCGCATCTCTTTGTTTCTAAAACATAGCAAGTACCTTCCCTGCCTCCTTCCATTCTCTTCCATCCCTCTCTGGTGTTAATAAAACACTGAAAGAAAATCAGCTGCTTCCATTTGTCAAGCTCTAAGAGCTCATAGAAGTTTATGTTCTCGAGAGGCAAGTTTTGAATCAGTCTAAAAGGCGCCGGGCCGGTCTCACTACCATGG
>WBZZ01003021.1:0-26469 GCA_019918135.1 Paulinella micropora | reverse complement strand
TTGCAGCACTTTGTCGACGATATGAATGACTCCGTTCAAAGCCAGAACGTCCGCCTCGCTCACCGTGGATGTAGACGCAGCCTCGCCTGGGACATTCCAGTTCAGCTGCACAGGATGCATGCTCACAGAAGCAGTCAGCCGCACCACCTGCGGCATGCCAGGCCCTAGATTCACGTAGCCTGCGTCAGTCATCAGCGTCGGCAACAGCTGGTATGCCCCAAAGTCTTTTAACAGAAATTGAGTCCCTAGCATATGATACTTCAGGATCGCGTTCACAGCCCTAGCATCTGACAGATCGACGCCAGCCGCCGCAAACGCCGCGTTCGTGGGCGCAAAGAGCTACATGGATTACAAGGATCAAGGCGTAAACAAGCAGAGCGTACGATATGATGTGGACAGAGGACATGATCGAAGAAAGCATAGTTTTTGCTTTACATGTACCCTTTTACGAGTACGCAATACTTTGTATACTTGTCTGTTCTTATGATTCAAGCACAAACCTATAAAAAGTCTCAAGCTACAAACATTTCTCACGAATCTGACTCAGTCGCATCAACTTCTTGTTCCTCATTCGGCAGTTAGCGACGGGTACATGCAAATCGGGAACATAGACAGGACTACGAAGCAAACAATTCCTCAATATTGCTGAGGTGTGTGTGTGTGTGCTTTTGTTTTCGAAATTATTTAAGTTGTGCCTCACGTCTCAGGTGCGGTACAATAATTTGAAGCGGGTGGTATTGGCAGTGCTAGTCAATCTGTTTACACAGCAAGCACTGCCTGTGAAGGCTCAGCTCACACGGGAATGAACGCATCTGCAGGGAGCTAGAGAGGTCGGGTTTGTAGTAACCCAGCACGTTTAGGCACATTACCCTTCAATAGCAGGAAGAACAGAGAGAAATGAAAGAAAAAGAACAGAAGAAAATGAAAACGATGTGACGGCCAAGAAGACACAAATCCTACCATCACTTTCTGGGAGATAAAACATTTCAGACACAGATAAGAGGGGAGGGCACAAAAAAAGGAAATAAAAACTGAGTCAAACCAACTTCCACATCGTGCAGACTTGTCCTCTTGTTTCTTTTTCGGTCACAAACATCGACGAATGAGCCTGGAATTTCAAGAAGCACTCACGGTAGCAATCCGGAAACTATTCGCATTCTTGTCTTCTTAGTGCAAGTGTGTCATTATCTGTGCGTGTGTTGCAGAATGAGACAGGTGTCAGTGGTGGACGAGTTGGCTGTGATCGCGCATTGGGCTGTGCAGCGCACGGGCTTATTTCATCCACACCCTCGCCCCGACTCGAGGCAAGTGCGTGCTCACGAAACCATGCACCTCAAACCCAGCCACGAGTCGCTCAGAAACCTGGACATGTCTGACGCCAACGTCGCAAAGTTCTCTCGTCTTCTGCCCTCTATCAGCCGTCAACTCGCACCTCAAGTCCTCATCTCAACGGTGTCATACATTTTCTCCGCAATAAGAGAGGATGCTTGAAGAGCTTGCTGGTTTGCATGCATAAGGTAGGTAATTAGAAACTCATCAGAGCCGCTATTCATGCTCATGGAGGCAACCAAAACATCGAACATATGAAAAGTTTCTAGATTGATAGAAAAGCTATCAAAGATTTGACGCAAAATCAAGCTCTCTCGTGCTCGTCAATGAAGCTGGATTCGTTGTAGCCCTGGTGATGCCGCGCTGTCTGCAGGTTAGTACAGAAGGGTGTGTTGCGGGTGAACTGTATCAACTCCCTGGACCGCACCAACGTCGCGCAGTTCGTGGTCGGCAAGTGCGCACTCGGGTAATATGTATTTGCATGTCAAAACTAGATAATGACTCGGTTGAGCATAGAAGGGGTGAGAGGCTCATAATCAAGAAACGCAAAGCTATTAGCGTCGGCCACTATACTCGGCTTTCTGTTTCCATAATTTGCCGGGCTTTAATTGCCGGGTTTGCTTGTTTTTTCAGATACATGTTGTATGCCCTGGGCTTCACGCCCCCACCAACCAAGCACGAGGCCAGTAAGGGCGGAGGCGGTCTGTCTTCAGGCGTCTCCATTTCTCACTTCCCCGTCGCCAGCGAGCTCGTGCAGGTTTGCTACCAACCCCTGTCCCTGCGTATGGGAGTCCAAAGAGCCAGGATACGTGCATTCTTCATTTCGTGCATTTCGTATCCTTCGCTCTAGTTCATGTGGTTTCATGTTTCAGGTGCTGTTGGCTATGTATGAGCGTATGGGAGATCGACTAGCGTTTCAATATGGCGGCTCGCAGATGCACCGGCAGATGAAAAAGGACCGTGCCAAGAGCATGCCCATGAAGAAGACGTCGGTCCCGCTGGCAGACAAGCCCAAAGAAATGCTAGTGTCGCTGATGCGCCACTACCAGAACTCTTTCCAAGACACCAGCAAACAAGACGCCATCAACCTCTTTTTGGGCCGGTACACACCGTCGCGCGACAGCGAGGACAGCACAATCTGGGAACTGAACTCAGACTACTATTTACATCACAAGTCCATGGAAGAGGTGCCTTTTCTGGCCGGTCGTTGTGTGTTTGCTAATGATAGCTGGTGGCGCACTGCTTTGCGAAAACATGAAGAAAATGATGGCGACGAGGAGGTCACTTTTGTGCTTGCCTGTCTTGTACCGTTCTACACTTTGCATATTGCTCTCTTGCCACCATGTAACAGGGTGTCAAGCTCGTGGATGAGATTCCTCCCGTTCTTCAGTTCCAGCCCATGCTCCGTCGAGCGCTCTTGCCTGAGAGCACCTCCCACGCCATCTATGAGTGGCGCCAGCCGGGTCACAGCCGTGCAGCCTCTGCGGCCCGTGCCTTGCCTTTAACCCCCGACAGCATGAAGGGCAGCAGAAAGGGCAGTGTACTCAGTGGCAGTGAAAGGCCATCAGAACCGAAGGAGTTAGGTACCAGCCTGGATGCTGCTGCCGAGACCAGCAAGGAGGATGCATCCGCCTTGGCCTCCGCGGCGGGCGGCGAAAGAGGAGCTGATTTTGCCACGGCCCCCCCAGAAGTCAGACGGGAGACCACGGAAAATGCAGCAATTCCTGGGTCTGACACCTCCAGCATGCTCGCTGAATGGCCTAGCCTAAAAAAATCCAGTGCTGAAGATATTGAGGAGGCTGTGTTGTCAAACGGGGTGGACAAGGTTGCGGACGGTGTTCAGCCTGGAGTCTGGGTTACGAGCCCCGAGGAACCGGTGGATGACCTGGGGGACCCATCAGACAGGGCGGAGGGCGATTGCCTTATGATGCCACAAGGACTCATCCTGCCTCTTTCTGTGGTGTCTGCGGGAGGTTGGCCGAGCCTAAGGACATTTTGACTATGGATCTGGATGGAACAACCTCGCTTGATAACGCTTTTCCCAGCTTCGTTCCAATCACACACTCGACCCTCGATCCTACGCTGTCAGTACCTGCCTCCATGGCCACCTCGCGTGCAGCTGGTAATTTCTTCTGGTCCCAAGCACAGCTGCAGCGCGAGACTAGACTGCGCGCTCTGCAGATGGCCCAGGCCAAAGCACGGGAACGGCTAGCTGAAGAGGCCAGAGCAGTGGGTGCAGCTGCATACACGGCTGTGCTAGCGGCTGCAGGGATTCAACAGGGAGAATTCATCGACGCAAGCCATGCTGGGAGCAGTGGAGAGGAGCATGAGCAGCACGAGCAAGAAACAGAGCAAAAGGAGGAAAAGGAGAAACAGCAGAAGAACAAAGAGAAGCCAGAAGAAGAGGAAAAGAGGCAGCTGCTGGCTATGCAGGATGGATATTACGACGCAGCTTGCGGGCCACACCCCGCTGCGCTCTTTACCTGTGTGTGCGAAACGCAGCAACAATTCAACGGGATGCTCAAGTTTCAACAACTGTCAGCTTCCTTTTACCTGCTAGATTGCTGGACAAGGAAAAACAGCCTGAATGACTCTGCTTTTTTTGTTCTCTGTTGCAAATGTATACAGGTACCCTGCAGAGGTGTTGCAGGGTTTTGATGCAGCCCTGCAGGTTACATACACATTCATGCACGAGTGCACACGGAACTCGTTGTTGCAAATAAAGAGATTCGTCGTTGAAAATAAATAGATATCTCTTCTTCCATCAGGATCCATTTTGCCGTCCTCACTACGTGCGCGTCCTGGGTGCTGGCGAGAGCAAACGTAGTATGATCGCGGAGCGTTTGCGTCGCTTTGGGACTGCGGCAGCTGGGCTGGTCATGCCAGGTCGTCGAAGCCCCAATCCCTCGCCCGCCCATCAACAAGGGCAACGAGGTGACAAGAACCACGGGCTCACCATCGGACTGGGTGGGGACTTCAAGTTCGATGCTTTGTTGCCTATTGAGCCTTTGCGCGACTTGGCGCTTATTGGTAATATTCGTACAAGATACCTCAAAAACATTCGTTGGTGGTTTGTTGCCGTGTAGATCAAGAGAGCTTGCGGCGGGCGGAAATTCCAGCCACACAGGATCTCTTCAGCCGCTACGCGAGGTGAGCCTGTTCTTCACGCGATACGATGTACTGTGCTGTGTGGTGCTGTAGGTTCGGGTTCCGCGATGCCATGTTATATGAGCTGACTGCCAAAGAGCATGAGATGGAGCAAGAGAAGGAGCAGGAGCGGCAGTTACGCATGCAGGAGCGTGAGCAACTACGGAACCGTGCGCCCTTGCAGGCTGCACGCCTGCTACCCCGCAAGGCCAGTCTGGGTTCACCCTGGATTGTGCTGTTCCCTGAAAACAAAACGGCTGGGCAAGGCAACCAGGCGGTTGTGGCTTCATCTGCTACGTCGGGCACTACTCCAGTACCCTTAGAAGCCTCGCGTGCTGACAATGCACAAGGCTCTGCTGTGCTCGGGTTAGCGCAACCTGAACGCGACAAACAATCGCCTCACCCTCCAGCAGGCAAGTTCTCCGCAGAGCTTGCCAGAGAGGAGAAGGGTTGGTGGGCCGACGAGGGCGAGTCTGTGCCGCCAACGTCCATGCCCCCGCAACGGCAGCCCAGGTCCTCCCGCGCGCTGCCCAGCCGTACCGCCGGACCTGCCGGGGCCGAACGGCCAGAGGCAGAGACCTCTGGGAACGAAGAACCTGAGGAAGGGGTGCTAGAGGAGGAGCTGCTGCTGGAGGAAGAGGAGGAGGAAACTGCCTCCCTCGACTCGCCCAACGCCTCGCCGCTCAAGGAGCAACACTTCAAAGTGGTCAGCGCTGGCGAGAACTCTCCAGAGAAGGCAACCGAGGGAACCGGGTACTGGCAGATGGATTCACCTGTCAAGGTATCACGCCTTGAAGGGCAGGATGAGCTGGTGGAAGAGGAGCAGCACGATGAAGATGAGGAAGAGGGGTTAGATGTTGATGCTTGATGCAAGAAGGATCTAAAGCTGAGAAGGTGTACTCGAGGCAAGAAGGCCAAACGGCTGGAAGTGCAAACAGTGTCAGTGGTCCAGTCGGCAACACCAGCTCTCAACCATGTACAGACGGGAGAAATAATCTTTCCAACACCGACGAGAAGAGTGGCGTCAGTTCAGCCGGAGCAGAGTCGTCCGAAATAGAAAATGATTTCGCTGTGGGAAAGCAAATTGCTGCTGGAACACCTGCAGCCTATACAGCTACAAAGACCAACTCCTCGTCGTCGTCCTCCCTCTCCTCCTCTCTGCCTGTCGTCTCCAGAAAAATGGGCACAACCACGGGTGCAGGCTACTCTTTTGCGCCATCTCTATCTTCTTCCTCATCTTCTCAACGCAGCAACGTGCTTGCCTTTCCTCCGCCACCCCTCCTTTATGCACCAGGCCGTAATGATTTGGGGGATAACCCCATCAGTAACGCCAACTTCGCTATCTTCACACAGTAAGTCAGCATCTATGCAGCTTCTACTACTGTCTCGCTTGGTTTGTGGTCACATTACGTCCCTTACTTTCTGCTGTCGGTTGTGAAGGTATACCAAGTTTGGGTTCGAATGCCGGGACGACTGGCTGGAGCAGAGCTTCCAGATGGAGACTGGTGGCGAGGTGACTCTGTTGTGCTGAGCAGTATCTCTTGCGTCTGCATTTCATGTGTGCGCACGTGATACGTGTTACAGGTGGCAAAGCCCGTACATTTCGAGTTGCACAATAAATCGCTTGACTTCTACGCCGGGTTCACCAACATTTCAGCTTTGTTGTCCTGTGTCTTCATTGTGTGAAGCATGCGTTGGCTGAGTGCTTGTTTATGGAAATGCATTTGTGGATTGATGTTTTTATTTGTATTTTATATATTTATATATTTATATTTTTACTGTCCAAATTTTGAAATCAGGATAGTGCCCCTATGTCTGTATCCATTCTCACCACTTCTATTGTGTTCGAAAGCGTGTCCCTCAGGGGCAAGTAGTTAACTTTCTTCTGTTTGACGTGAATTGTGGAAGTCCGATATTATTACAAGCATTGAAAAATACGTAGAAGCTCTACAATTTTCAATATACGTGAGACAGAAATATGTACACGCGTAATCTTAGCAAACCTCGCGTTATTTCACGTTGCCATCGAACCAAAATCATTGTCAAATTCTATTTATCAGTATGGTCGGAGTTCATCGCAAGGATCCCGACGTTATTATTATTATTATTATTATTATTATTATTATTATTATTATTATTATTATTATTATTATTATTATTGTAATTGGACACCGTGATAGCCCAGTGGTCAAGTTCTACCATCTGGGCCCTGTCGCCAGTTCGATTCCCGTCGGTGCCACCAGTATTTTCATTGAACATACCGGTCTATTTCTGGACCAGTATTTTCATTGAACATACCGGCCCGTCTGGAAGTGTTGGAACTGCCCTTGCGGGGGTGTCATTAGAGCTTATCGTCAATTCTTCGTACTCCCCTCACGGGTGAGACGATGGAGGCGCATGTGCAGAAATGCATCAGCCATTGACAGAGAAGCACTATTATTATTATTATTATTATTATTATTGTTATTATTCAGGCGAGAGACTGACACGGGGGGGTGGAGGACCTCGAACAAGGGTATTGGAGGCTTATGTCCGTTGAGGATATGCCATTAGCTGCATCAGTACGCCTCAGATATAGTAAATCTGCCTTGGAGTGTTGACTGTGACATATTTGAGGGAAATCCCGATGAAAAAACCTAGTCACACTTGCTAAACAGAGTTCCAGCCCAATGGCCTCAAGGCGTTAAACTGTGACGCCAACTCATAACCCTTTGGTGGTAGATGCTGGGGAGGAGGGTCGTTGCGCGCGTAAAAGATCTTAAACTCCGCATATGCTGGTTGATAGCCCAGGACCCAGCAGACACCAGATTGTTATGGGTGGGGTTTCGAGGCAGCTCTAGCAACCGCGCTTGGTGTATGCACTTGCACATTCGGTGACGTCTTGCAAGAGGTTGCTGGGACTGCGGAATAACCTCGGCTTAGTGCAGTCTTGCCCTCAGGAGCTCCATCGGTGGCCCCGATCATCAGGCGAGAGACTGACACGGGGGGGTGGAGGACCTCGAACAAGGGTATTGGAGGCTTATGTCCGTGGAGGATATGCCATTAGCTGCATCAGTACGCCTCAGATATAGTATTATTATTATTATTATCATTATTATTGTTGTAATTTCCTTTCCATGGGCTGATTGGTATAAAGCTCCTAGAGTAATGTTCTATGCCGTCACTTCCTTTACTCCACCGATTGGTGTGGAGACTTTCCTTATGCAATGGAGGATTGGATGCACATGGCCTTTTGGCTCAGCAATTGGCAGGAGATACACTATTGTTGTAATTATTATTATTATTATTATTATTATTATTATTATTATTATTATTATTATTATTATTATTATTATTATTATTATTATTATTATTATTATGGACACCGTGATAGCCCATTGGTCAAGTTCTACCATCTGGGCCCTGTCGCCAGTTCGATTCCCGTCGGTGCCACCAGTATTTTCATTGAACATACCGATCCGTCTGGACCAGTATTCTCATTGAACATACCGGCCCGTCTGGAAGTGTTGGAACTGCCCTTGCGGGGGTGTCATTAGAGCTTATCATCAATTCTTCGTACTCCCCTCACGGGTGAGACGATGGAGGCGCATGTGCAGAAATGCATCAGCCATTGACAGAGAAGCACTATTATTATTATTATTATTATTTTGGACACCGTGATAGCCCAGTGGTCAAGTTCTACCATCTGGGCCCTGTCGCCAGTTCGATTCCCGTCGGTGCGACCAGTATTTTCATTGAACATACCGGTCTATTTCTGGACCAGTATTTTCATTGAACATACCGGCCCGTCTGGAAGTGTTGGAACTGCCCTTGCGGGGGTGTCATTAGAGCTTATCGTCAATTCTTCGTACTCCCCTCACGGGTGAGACGATGGAGGCGCATGTGCAGAAATGCATCAGCCATTGACAGAGAAGCACTATGATTATTATTATTATTATTATTATTTAGGGAGTACATAGGCCATCGGTCCTTTCCATGGGCTGATTGGTATAAAGCTCCTAGAGTAATGTTCTATGCCGTCACTTCCTTTATTCCACCGATTGGTGTGGAGACTTTCCTTATGGAATGGAGGACTGGATGCACATGGCCTTTTGGCTCAGCAATTGGCAGGAGATACACTATTATTATTATTATTATTATTATTATTATTATTATTATTATTATTATTATTATTATTATTATTATTATTATTATTATTATTATTATTATTATTATTATTATTATTATTATTATCCCTGAAAGGTGTTGGTGAAGGGGGTGGGGGGTTTGGGGGGAGGAGGGAAATGAAAATTGTGTACCCCACCCATACCCCCACCCCCACCTCCACCCCCCCAAAATCGGCACCCCTGTCGGAATAAACCATGGTTTGTGGGAACGAGGAGGATTTCGGAGCTCATATTTGCAGGGTGGCTAGCCCCAGACTCGATGTTGATGCTGATATGATTTTTTTGGAATTCACGCAAATATTTGCGTTAGGGGAGTGTCCTGAATGCCAAAATTCCTTGTTTTTTCGCACCCCAATCGGAATAAATCATGGTTTGTGTGAACCAGGAGCAGTTGGGAGCTCATTTTGACAGGGTGTCTAGCCCCAGACTCGATGTTGATGCTGATATAATTTCTTTGGAATTCACGCAAATATTTGCGTAAGGGGAGTGTCTTGAATGCCAAATTTCCTTGTTTTTTTGGCCTTTCACCTCCATCCCTATAGATCATGGTTTGTGGGAACCGGAGGAGTTGGGAGCTCATATTGGCAGGGTGGTTAGCCCCAAACTAGATCTTGATGCGAGTATAATTTTTTTCGTTAGGGGAGTGTCCTGAATGCCAAATTTCCTTGTTTTTTGGCAGTACTTGACGGTGCCTCCGGCAAGTGAACGTACCCTGTCGACGGGGCAGGGGGGTCCGGGGGGCACTCCCCCCGGGAACCCCAGCCCTGTGATTGTACGTACCCGTTCTGGTCGCGGGTGGCAAACACTCCTGAGAATTGAGGTTTTTTGGCCACCAGGCGCCCTTTGCGGCACCTCCGGCAATTCAACGTACCCTGTCGAAGGGAAAGGCGGCGGGAGGGGGGGGGGGGTCCTCCAAAAAGTGATAATAAGTGGGGCTGGCGGGGTTTGGTGCGCGAAGCGCACCGGTAAACCATCCTTTCAGGTGTTGGCACAGCCCCTAGTTATTATTATTATTATTATTATTATTATTCAGCCCAATGGCCTCAAGGCGTTAAACTGTGACGCCAACTCATAACACTTTGGTGGAAGATGCTGGGGAGGAGGGTCGTTGCGCGCGTAAAAGATCTTAAACTCCGCATATGCTGGTTGATAGCCCAGGACCCAGCAGACACCAGATTGTTATGGGTGGGGTTTCGAGGCAGCTCTAGCAACCGCGCTTGGTGTATGTACTTGCACATTCGGTGACGTCTTGCAAGAGGTTGCTGGGACTGCGGAATAACCTCGGCTTAGTGCAGTCTTGCCCTCAGGAGCTCCATCGGTGGCCCCGATCATCAGGCGAGAGACTGACACGGGGGGGTGGAGGACCTCGAACAAAGGTATTGGAGGCTTATGTCCGTTGAGGATATGCCATTAGCTGCATCAGTACGCCTCAGATATAGTAAATCTGCCTTGGAGTGTTGACTGTGACATATTTGAGGGAAATCCCGATGAAAAAACCTAGTCACACTTGCTAAACAGAGTTCCAGCCCAATGGCCTCAAGGCGTTAAACTGTGACGCCAACTCATAACCCTTTGGTGGTAGATGCTGGGGAGGAGGGTCGTTGCGCGCGTCAGTACGCCTCAATATAGTAAATAGTATTATTATTATTATTATTATTATTATTATTATTATTATTATTATTATTATTGGACACCGTGATAGCCCAGTGGTCAAGTTCTACCATCTGGGCCCTGTCGCCAGTTCGATTCCCGTCGGTGCCACCAGTATTTTCATTGAACATACCGGTCTATTTCTGGACCAGTATTTTCATTGAACATACCGGCCCGTCTGGAAGTGTTGGAACTGCCCTTGCGGGGGTGTCATTAGAGCCTATCGTCAATTCTTCGTACTCCCCTCACGGGTGAGACGATGGAGGCGCATGTGCAGAAATGCATCAGCCATTGACAGAGAAGCACTATTATTATTATTATTATTATTATTATTATTATTATTGTGGACACCGTGATAGCCCAGTGGTCAAGTTCTACCATCTGGGCCCTGTCGCCAGTTCGATTCCCGTCGGTGCCACCAGTATTTTCATTGAACATACCGGTCTATTTCTGGACCAGTATTTTCATTGAACATACCGGCCCGTCTGGATATGTTGGAACTGCCCTTGCGGGGGTGTCATTAGAGCTTATCGTCAATTCTTCGTACTCCCCTCACGGGTGAGACGATGGAGGCGCATGTGCAGAAATGCATCAGCCATTGACAGAGAAGCACTATTATTATTATTATTATTATTATTATTATTATTATTATTGGACACCGTGATAGCCCAGTGGTCAAGTTCTACCATCTGGGCCCTGTCGCCAGTTCGATTCCCGTCGGTGCCACCAGTATTTTCATTGAACATACCGGTCCGTCTGGAAGTGTTGGAACTGCCCGTGCGGGGGTGTCATTAGAGCCTATCGTCAATTCTTCGTACTCCCCTCACGGGTGAGACGATGGAGGCGCATGTGCAGAAATGCATCAGCCATTGACAGAGAAGCACTATTATTATTATTATTATTATTATCATTATTATTATTTTTGTTGTTGTTGTTGTTGTTATTATTATCCCTGAAAGGTGTTGGGAGTAGGGGTGGGAGGTTTGGGGGGAGGGGGAAACTGAACATTGTGTACCCCCCCCGTCCACCCCCCCCCCAGCATCTCCGCACCCATGTCGGAATAAATCATGGTTTGTGGGAACGAGGAGGAGTTCGGAGCTCATATTTGCAGGGTGGTTAGCCCCAGGCTCGATCTTGATGCTGATATGGTTTTTATGGAATTCACGCAAATATTTGCGTTAGGGGAGTGTCCTGAATGCCAAATTTCCTTCTTTTTTTTCGCACCCCCCATCGGAATAAACCAGGAGTTGGGAGCTCATATTTGCAGGGTGTCTAGCCCAGACTCGATGTTGATGCTGATATAATTTTCTTGGAATTCACGCAAATATTTGCGTTTAGGGAGTGTCCTGAATGCGAAATTTTTTTGTTTTTTTAGCATATTTTTTTGCACCCTCGTCGGAATAAATCATGGTTTGTGTGAACCAGGAGGAGTTGGGAGCTCATATTGGCAGGGTGGTTAGCAGCAGACTCGATGTTGATGCTGGTATAATTTTTTTGGAATTCACGCAAACATTTGCGTTAGGGGAGTGTCCTGAATGCCAAAATTTCCTTGTTTTTAGCAGTACTTGCCGGTTCCTCCGGCAAATGAACTTACCCTGTCGACAGGGCAGGGGTGGGTCCGGGGGGCCCTTCCCCCGGGAACCCCAGCCCGGCGATTGTTCGTACCAGTTTTGGTCGCGGGTGGCACCCACACCAGAAAATTGAGGTCTTGTGCCACCAGGCGCCGTATGCGCACACCAGAGGGAGTTAGCGGCTGATATTTGGTGTATCTAACACTTCTTGATGAGCTCTCTTCGAAAATATAAAAAATATTGCGCCGGGTGGCCTGTAAAGCGGAATATTGAGGTTTTGCGCCACCAGGCGCTGTTTGCGTACACCAGAGGGAGTTTGAGGCTGATGTTTGGTGTACCCGACACCTCTCGGTGCGCTCTCTTCGGAGATAAAAAAGTTTTGGTGGCGGGTGGCACAAAAACCAGAGAATTTAGGTTTTTGTGCCACCAGAGCTTACACTTGCGTTCTGCTGGTACCTGCTGAAATAGAACGTACCCTGTCGACGGGGAAGGGGGGTTCCGGGGGGACTCTCCAAAAAGTGATAACTGGCGGGGTTTGGTGCACGAAGCGCACCGGTAAACCATCCTTTCAGGTGTTGCCGCAGCCCCTAGTTATTATAATTATTATTATTATCCCTGAAAGGTGTTGGTCAAGGGGGTGGGGGGTTTGGGGGGGGGGAAATGAAAATTGTGTACCCCCCCCCCACCCACCATTTCGGCACCCCTGTCGGAATAAATCATGGTTTGTGGGAACGAGGAGTTGGGAGCTCATATTGGCAGGGTAGCTAGCCCCAGACTCGATGTTGATGCTTGTATAATTTTTTGGAATTCACGCAAATATTTGCGTTAGGGGAGTGTCCTGAATGCCAAATTCCTTGTTTTTTTGGCCTTTTTTTGCACCCCCCATCCCTATAAGTCATGGTTTGTGTGAACCAGGACGAATTGGGAGCTCATATTGACAGGGTAGCTAGCCCCAGACTCGATGTTGATGCTGATATAGTTTTTTTTGGAATTCACGCAAATATTTGCGTTAGGGGAGTGTCCTGAATGCCAAAATTCCTTGTTTTTTAGCAGCACTTGCCGGTGCCTCCTGCACCCTGTCGACGGGGCAGGGGGGGTCCGGGGGGCCCTCACCCCGGGAACCCCAGCCCGGCAATTGTACGTACCCGTTCTGGTCGCGGGTGGCACCCACACACCAGAAAATTGAGGTCTTGTGCCACCAGGCGCCGTTTGCGCACACCAGAGGAAGTTAGCGGCTGATATTTGGTGTATCCGATACCTCTTGATGGGCTCTCTTCGAAAATATAGAAATTGTGGCACCCGGTGCCCTACGCACAGGAAAATTGAGGTTTTTGCGCCACCAGGCGCCGTTTACGCACACTAGAGGGAGTTTGAGGCTGATGTTTGGTGTACCCGACACCTCTCGGTGCGCTCTCTTCGGAGATAAAAAAGTTTCTGTGGCGGGTGGCACAAACACCAGAGATTTTATGTTGTTGTGCCATCAGAGCTTACACTTGCGTTCTGCTGGTACCTCTGGCCATTGAACGTACCCTGTCGACGGGAAAGGGGGGGTCTGGGGGGCCCTCCCCCGAGAACCCCAGCCCGAGGGGGGGGGGGGGCTGGTGCGCGAAGCACACCGCAAACCATCATTTCAGGTGTTGGGGCAGCCCCTTATAATTATTATTATTATTATTATTATTATTATTATTATTATTATTATTATTATTATTATTATTATTATTATTATTGTTGTTGTTGTTGTTGTTATTATAATTATTATTATTGTTATTGTTATTATTATTATTATTATTATTATTATTATTATTATTATTATTATTATTATTATTTGCCCTTGCAGGGGTGTCATTAGAGCCTATCGTCAATTCTTCGTACTCCCCTCACGGGTGAGACGATGGAGGCGCATGTGCAGAAATGCATCAGCCATTGACAGAGAAGCACTATTATTATTATTATTATTATTATTATTATTATTATTATTATTATTATTATTATTATTGTTGTTGTTGTTGTTGCTGTTATTATTATTATTATGGTTTATTATTTACTACTACTACTACTGCTGCTGCTGCACAACTTTTACTATTATCATTATTATCATTATTATTATTATTATTAGTAGTAGTAGTAGTAGTATTAGTATTAGTATTAGTATTAGTATTAGTATTATTATTATTATTTATTATTATTATTATTATTATTATTATTATTATTATTATTATTATGGACACCGTGATAGCCCAGTGGTCAAGTTCTACCATCTGGGCCCTGTCGCCAGTTCGATTCCCGTCGGTGCCACCAGTATTTTCATTGAAAGTAACGATCCGTCTGGACCAGTATTTTCATTGAACATACCGGCCCGTCTGGAAGTGTTGGAACTGCCCTTGCGGGGGTGTCATTAGAGCTTATCGTCAATTCTTCGTACTCCCCTCACGGGTGAGACGATGGAGGCGCATGTGCAGAAATGCATCAGCCATTGACAGAGAAGCACTATTATTATTATTATTATTATTATTATTATTATTATATGGACACCGTGATAGCCCAGTGGTCAAGTCTACCATCTGGGCCCTGTCGCCAGTTCGATTCCCGTCGGTGCCACCAGTATTTTCATTGAACATACCGGTCTATTTCTGGACCAGTATTTTCATTGAACATACCGGCCCGTCTGGAAGTGTTGGAACTGCCCTTGCGGGGGTGTCATTAGAGCTTATCGTCAATTCTTCGTACTCCCCTCACGGGTGAGACGATGGAGGCGCATGTGCAGAAATGCATCAGCCATTGACAGAGAAGCACTATTATTATTATTATTATTATTATTATTATTATTATTTAGGGAGTACATAGGCCATCGGTCCTTTCCCTGGGCTGATTGGTATAAAGCTCCTAGAGTAATGTTCTATGCCGTCACTTCCTTTATTCCACCGATTGGTGTGGAGACTTTCCTTATGGAATGGAGGACTGGATGCACATGGCCTTTTGGCTCAGCAATTGGCAGGAGATACACTATTATTATTATTATTATTTTTATTATTATTATTATTATTATTATTATTATTATTCTGGAGGGGTGCACAAGATGGCACTCCATGGGAAGAGGAGTTGGTTGGGCCTCTCCCCACGAAGGTGACCGCTTGGGGAGGGCGGTCACCGGGATATGCGCAACTCTCAACTGGGCATTTACTCGGTAGGGGTTCGGCCAGGCAGGTTGTGGGGTTCTGTTGGATTGTTGGTTGGCTCGTTTTTCTTGGCTGTTGGTTTGGGTCTGGTTTCCTGGTTAGCCCATTTTCGCCGAATTTCCTGCCGAGTAAATGCCTGGGGGCTTCCAGTTCCGGTTTGGTGATCTTGTTGAGGTGAGCATTCGGAGGAAACAGTACCGAGATGGGTTGAAGATAGGATTCACATTGAACCGAGATGGGGCCGAGTTGACCTGTTCCAACTCGGCTCCATTTCGGCTTCATGTTAATCCTATCTTCATCCTATCTGGGTTTTGTCTCCTCCCTATCTTCGCTTCTTCGGGCTTGCCTAACTGGAACACATGATGAGCGCACGTTGGAGAGGGGCTTCAGTCGGTCCCAATGCCTGCCAGTGCCTTGCTGCGTTGCCGTGCCTTGCCCTATGCATTCACACCCTCCACCGTTGCATTTCTAACTGAGCAGCTTCGGCTGGGATTACTATACTTGTCTGTAAGACCCTATAGGTACCGCTAGGTTCGCGCCTTCTATACCCACGTGGGGGAAGGAGTTTCAGCGGCACGCCGTCCGATCTGGCTCCACTCGGGGACACCCGTACCTCATGATGTGTATTGTTAGGAGCAGCTGAAAGTCCATAAGGCATGAGAGTAGAGGCGTTGGCGATGCGATGGAGAGTGTGTGTAGTGCGTGAGGCAGGTTCTGGCGACGCTGGGGGGTGCTGGCGGGCGCCGAAGGGCACGAAGCGACGCGGCAGCGTCCAGTGACACCGGCGGAAATGCGTGTAGTGTGTGTTGCAGATACCGCCGATGCTATTTGCATGGACGGGCGCTTTCCTCGGCGTAAAGAGGCGCGGCGGTGATGGCCAGCGACATTGGCCGTCTACTACTCTCAATGGATTACAAATACGCGAAGCACGGAGCTACCACTGTGGCCCTTATGGGACAAGGTAGAATCGCCGAAGACCTGGACAATCCCCGTGGGAATGCCTCTTCGACGGGCTCTGGCCCGATGTCCCAGGATGGGAGGATGAGGGCTCGCGTATATGACGGAATTCCTGAACCACGTGGAGAGGCTATCTTAGCTGCGCCTCATCCTTCCTCCCCAAACCTGGCACACGGGTCGGCGCTTCAACATAAGGCGAGCGGCGCTATATGGCAGATGGCACCGCCGCCTCGACGGTACCGGCGGGTAGATCGGTACGACAATGACGGGCGTAATCTGATTGTCTGGGGGCTCTCAGAACGCGCCAATCTACAGGAGATCGCCTCCAAAATGAGCGGTCTTGGTCTGGTGGTCCCGGTAATGGAGTGGCAAGGCCAGCGAATGTCTCGTCACCTGGAGCTGGTCTACGAGGACGATGACAGCAGGCAGACGGCGTTGCAGCAACTCAAACATCTCAAATTCTTCGGCAGAGGGGTCAATGTGGCCCTTGGGCGCAGGTTCAGGGACAGGGAACGTGTCCGAAGGCTTATTCGCATCCATCTGCGTGGGGAAGCGGCGGTCCGGAAGGAGGAAGCTGCGACGGGATATCGCGTCTTGCCTCTGCATGAAGAATGTGTCGATGATGTGCAGGTGGTGTCTTCGGAATTGGCTGCCGATGCACCTAAGTGCGTGTCTGAGTGTGCTGATATGCATGTGGTGCCCCTGCATTCGGCGGCCAGTGCAGTGGGGGACCAACCTGCGCAAGCACCTGCAGAGGGGGGCAGCACGAGGGCGGAAGCCAAGCGCGGCCGTCGGGTCCGGAAACGAGCCAAGAAGCACCGCTCCAAGCAGTTCGATACCGGCTTCAAGCTACTCGTCGCGAGTCACAACTGGCAGGGTAAAACGGGATACGACAACGTAGGCACGGCGGAATGGGCATCATTCTACAAGCACGAGGGCTGGCTAGTCATCGGGGCTCAGGAGCACCGCATGGGCAAGAAGCAACTTTCCAAATGCAGCCTGGATGGATTCCGGATTTTTGGAAAACCTGCGGAGGTCAGCGAGAAAAATCGCTGCAAGGGTGGGGTTCTATTCGCGGTTGCTAACTTCCTTGGTCCGTATTGCAACCTGGTGTCAGCCCCCGTCGACCACCGGCAGCAAGTGTGGCTGCGTATCGCCTCGGGTGTTACCGGCGCTCAGGATATCTATGTGGGCAACGGCTACTTTCCCCAGGAAACGCAGGAAGAAGAGTCGTCAGAGGCGTATGCGGCCTGGCAGGCAGCTATAGCTTTTTTTGGAGCCAAAGGTCTTGTGGTCACGGTGGCGGATGCCAACGCGAAGCTCGGGCCGGCATGCAGCCGAAAAGAGGAGGGCATCGTCGGTCAACACGGGGAGGTCGATGATAAGGGAGCACCGGTACGTTCGGAGAACGGCAAGAGACTCGCGGCTGTCCTCGTCGCTACGGGCCTGCGAAATCTGAGCGGCTTCTCGTGCCCAGTGGAAGGGTCCTACTGGTGGTCCCGGCGTGAGCAGCGCGGCATGGGCACAGGCAAGCACCTCCTCGATTACATCTGCGCGTCGCCTGGCTTGGCATCTGGAGCAAAGTTCGGAGTATGCGAAGATGATCTTGATACGGACCACAAGGCAGTATGGGCCGAACTGACGTGGAGCGGCCAGCGCCGACCAAAGCGGGCTGCGAAACCTTACAGGTCCTTTCGTGTTGATAAGCTTATTGGTGCTGGTGTCTCGGGTAATGATCACGCTGCGAAGCAAGCGCTGGATTATCTACGCGACAAGTTCGATGACGTATTCCAGCATTGCCTACAGAAGCTTGGAGTGCATCAGCTGCCTGAGCTTGACCTATCGGGTGGTGCCGACAGCCAACGGGTGGTAGATGACGTCACCGAGCGAGTGGCGCAGTCCTTCCGAATGGCGGCGCACCGGGTCCTTGGCTCCAGATGTATACGACCCCGTTTCACCAACAATTGGTTCGACGGGGAGCTAAAGGAGCTCATTCAGCAGCGCCGGGAGGCCTACGCAGCATACAGGAGGGATGAATCGAATGCGGAAGCCCGTCTGAATTGGCTACGGCTCCGCAAGCAAATTCGGAAGGCAACTCGGGCCAAGAAGTCCGCCTCCTTCAAGCAAGTGCAGGAAGAAGCGGTCAAATGTCAACGCGAACAATCCTCAAAGCGCTTTTGGCTACTCGCGAAGCGGCTTGGCGGGGCACGCAGAACGAAGGTCTCCGCGCCGGTGCAAAGGGAGGATGGCTCACTGGCGTGTACGCTGCCGGAAAAGGTCGCTCGGTGGGAGGAATTTCGGAGAAATTCGGTGAAGCCACGGGAAAATCCGGCAAGTGCGGCTGTTGTGGTGGAGTGCTGTGCAGAAGCAGGCTCGCTGGAGTGGGAGGAAGCCGAAGCTAAGCGGCAGTTCCACTGGAACGATCGCTTCAGAGATGAGGTGGCCCGGGCTATGAAGGAGCACGAAGTAGGTGAAGACACTTGCGAAGAGCTGGACAAGCCGTTCACGCAAGAGGAGGTCCTTGCAAGGCAACGTGCCCTGAATAACCACAAAGCTTGTGGCGAGGACAAAGTGAAGAACGAGATGCTCAAGTATGGCGGCGCCTACATCAATGGCTACTTAACGCAGTACTTCAACTGGATTCGAGAAGCCGAGAGGACTCCAAAAGCTTGGGGCAAGGGAATCATCGTCAATATCCCCAAGGGTGGGGATCCTACGGATCCTGACAACTGGAGGGATATCTCGATTATTAGTTGCCTTGGTAAGCTGTATCTGTCCTTATTAGCTACTCGTCTAACGCTCTTCGTGGATGGCCCGGATAAGCTACGTCCAGAGCAGGGAGGCTTCCGCCCGGGGCGTCGCACTACGGATCAGGTCTTTACCCTTTGGCAGAGGTTGAAGGGGCGTCAGCAGCAGAAGCGGGAGTCGTATGTCCTGTTCGTCGATCTACGCAAGGCTTTCCCGTCTGTTTGGAGAGATGGCCTATTTGAGAGGCTCTGGAAGCTGGGTGTAAGGGGCAAGTTCTGGCGCACGCTACGCAGGTGCTACGAGCAGACTTCGTCGCAAGTGCTAGTTGATGGAGCACTCACCCCCGAAGTACTGGAGGGTGTAGGCGTCCAACAGGGGTCCCCTCTCTCTCCCACACTCTTCAACGTCTTTATGGATGAGCTGTGTGATCGGCTGGCGAGTGCCCTCAAGATCACGGATGTGAAGCGGCTGAACGACATCAAGGCACTTCTATACGCGGACGACGTGGCCCTCATCGCTCACAGTCGCACCGAGCTCCAGAAGATGGTCAATGTTGTGGCCAAGTTCGCGGAAGATTACAGGCTGGAAGTCAACTTGAAGCCCGGCAAGACGGAAATCATGCCCATTTACACGTCGAGCAAGGCGAAACGACCAAGTATCAGGGAGCGAGGTGAGCCCGTGGTGTGGTTTCGCGGCCAGAAGCTTTGTGTCACCAGTCAGTACAAGTACCTGGGAGTGGTTATCACCGACGACCTGAAGTGGAAGGAGCAGGCCCTGCGGGCTACGCGTGTCACTGAAGTCGCCACCGCAGGTTGGTACTCTTTGTGGTGTGCAGGTGAGATACAAGCTAGGTATCGTCTCATGTGCTGGAATCAACTTGTGGGGGCCAAGCTGAAGTACGCCTTCGATGTCTGGCGTGCCCCCGTATCGCAGCTCACCAAGCTGGAGGCAGCAATGCTGCGCCCCATGAGGATGATTCTCGGCATCAGCCCTAAGACAAGCAAGTGGATTACACTCTTTCTGGCGCGCTCTTTGAGTGCGGAGCGTTTGCGGCGGGCGGCGCAACTGAAGTTCTATGGACGGCTGCGTGTTCTACCGGAGAAGCGATTTCCTGTCATCGCATCTCAAGTCAAATCCGACTGGACTGCGGAGGCCGAAGGCGCTATCAGGGACTCAATGGATCTACAACAAGGGCTTCAGGAGCTCCTAAATAGCTCAGAGAAGGACCTCGAGGGTTGGTTTTTGACTGTGGACAAGTGGGCCCTTCAGCAGGACGTCAAGATGGTGCAGCAACTGATGTGGGACAAGCGAGAGGCAGGCAGCGATCTTACTGATGGCCTGCGAGTCATCCTAAGACAAGTCTTTGGAACTAAAGAGTTCCCAAGATGGGTAGCCCTTGATGATGCGCATTATAATCTGCTTCGGAGAAGGTTGCTCAGCTGCAACAACCGCCTTCGGTTGTACCGCAGCAAGTTGGTCAGTGGCATGTCCCCTCGCTGCTTCTGTTGTCATGATGATGTCAATGAGTCCCTTGCGCACTTCTTATGGGATTGCCCCATGCATGAGGCGAGACGTAAGCAGCTGTTGCTGAGTATGCAGAGGCTCGGTGGCATGGCTGTGGGGGGTGCTGAGGGGGATGGAGGGAGTGAGGAGGGTGGTGAGGTCGTAGGCGGTGAGGTTGTGGTGGAGGATGTGTTGCTTGGGCGGGAGCGGGAGGGCTCTGTGCGGCAGGGTTGGGATGATATGTCGCCTGTGGATCAATCACGATTGTTTTGTAAGCTTTTTCAGGGGAAGTCGCGCTTCCGCAGTAACTTTAGGCTTGCTGCGTTGTTAGGGGTTACAGCGTTGCATCCCCCTCCAAAGTTGGATGTGTTGTTTGGATCATATGTGTCTGAGTGTTGGTCTGCTAGGGAGGGTAAAAGGGAGGAGCTTGTGGTGGAGGATGGGGGCGAGGAGGTGATTGACCTCACTGAGGTTCCATCAGCTTCTGTCCACCCTCTCCCCCAAGTGACGTTGATGTTGCGCGGCGCGGCCGTCCGCGCAGTGTGGACGTCCTGGCTAGAGAGAGGGGTTCGGGAGCGCAGCGTAGTGTCTCCGAGTTCTTCTCTTCAGCTAACACCCTCGCATCTAGCTCTTCATGCACTTCACAGCCCCCATCTGCCCCTGCTGTTGCTGTTGCTGCTATGTCTGTTTGGTGTTCTGACAATGCGTTGGGATCGGCTGACCCCGGTGACCCAATGGAGGCACATGTCCAGGATCTGGATCTGATGCTATAGTCTGAGGAAGCCTATTATTATTATTATTATTATTATTACTATTATTAGGACACCGTGATAGCCCAGTGGTCAAGTTCTACCATCTGGGCCCTGTCGCCAGTTCGATTCCCGTCGGTGCCACCAGTATTTTCATTGAACATACCGGTCTATTTCTGGACCAGTATTTTCATTGAACATACCGGCCCGTCTGGAAGTGTTGGAACTGCCCTTGCGGGGGTGCCATTAGAGCTTATCGTCAATTCTTCGTACTCCCCTCACGGGTGAGACGATGGAGGCGCATGTGCAGAAATGCATCAGCCATTGACAGAGAAGCACTATTACTATTATTATTATTATTATTATTATTATTGGACACCGTGATAGCACAGTGGTCAAGTTCTACCATCTGGGCCCTGTCGCCAGTTCGATTCCCGTCGGTGCCACCAGTATTTTCATTGAACATACCGATCCGTGACCAGTATTTTCATTGAACATACCGGCCCGTCTGGAAGTGTTGGAACTGCCCTTGCGGGGGTGTCATTAGAGCTTATCGTCAATTCTTCGTACTCCCCTCAAGGGTGAGATGATGGAGGCGCATGTGCAGAAATGCATCAGCCATTGACAGAGAAGCACTATTATTATTATTATTATTATTATTATTATTATTATTATTATTATTATTATTATTATTATTATTATTATTAGGGAGTACATAGGCCATCGGTCCTTTCCATGGGCTGATTGGTATAAAGCTCCTAGAGTAATGTTCTATGCCGTCACTTCCTTTATTCCACCGATTGGTGTGGAGACTTTCCTTATGGAATGGAGGACTGGATGCACATGGCCATTTGGCTCAGCAATTGGCAGGAGATACACTATTATTATTATTATTATTATTCAGCCCAAGGGCCTCAAGGCGTTAAACTGTGACGCCAACTCATAACCCTTTGGTAGATGCTGGGGAGGAGGGTCGTTACGCGCGTAAAAGATCTTAAACTCCGCATATGCTGGTTGATAGCCCAGGACCCAGCAGACACCAGATTGTTATGGGTGGGGTTTCGAGGCAGCTCTAGCAACCGCGCTTGGTGTATGCACTTGCACATTCGGTGACGTCTTGCAAGAGGTTGCTGGGACTGCGGAATAACCTCGGCTTAGTGCAGTCTTGCCCTCAGGAGCTCCATCGGTGCCCCGATCATCAGGCGAGAGACTGACACGGGGGGGTGGAGGACCTCGAACAAGGGTATTGGAGGCTTATGTCCGTTGAGGATATGCCATTAGCTGCATCAGTACGCCTCAGATATAGTATTATTATTATTATTATTATTATTATTATTATTATTATTATTATTATTATTATTATTATTATTATTATTATTATGGACACCGTGATAGCCCAGTGGTCAAGTTCTACCATCTGGGCCCTGTCGCCAGTTCGATTCCCGCCGGTGCCACCAGTATTTTCATTGAACATACCGGTCTATTTCTGGACCAGTATTTTCATTGAACATACCGGCCCGTCTGGAAGTGTTGGAACTGCCCTTGCGGGGGTGTCATTAGAGCTTATCGTCAATTCTTCGTACTCCCCTCACGGGTGAGACGATGGAGGCGCATGTGCAGAAATGCATCAGCCATTGACAGAGAAGCACTATTATTATTATTATTATTATTATTATTATTATTATTGATGGAGGCGCATGTGCAGATTTGCATCAGCCATTGACAGAGAAGCACTATTATTATTATTATTATTATTATTATTATTATTATTATTATTATTATTATTATTATTATTATTATTATTTTGGGGGGCACCAATACATGGTTGGGTGTCACCGCCACACGGCGGGGTTGGGGCCGTTGGCAGCTTGTTATGAGGGGTACATAATCAGTGCTCCACTGATTCATGAGACGGAAACTTTACTGAGAGAAGCTCTCTCACCACGCTCACGGCTCTTGGCTCGGGGTGGCCTCTGGTATCACTCGGGGTGCGGGGGGTGGGGGTTATCTGAGGGAGGGGGTTGGGCTCAGTGGGTCACTGGACAGGTTGGTTAACTAAACTACTGTCGGTATGAGTGAGAATGAAGGCGACAGGCTCCACACATTTCCACAAGCCTTGAAATCACTCAACTGCCACAGTAGCGACTGCCTGGACGCGGGGCTCCTGACTCACCCTCTCTCCCAGAACCCCTCGTGCTCACTTTGCGGATGCCATGGGGATGCTCTGGCGGAGGGTCGGGACGTGTTGGGTGCATGTGACCGGGCCTGTCACTTAGTGTTCTCGGTAGATGACTCTTTTGTAGCTTCTATCGGACGCAGGGTGGCTTGCCACGACACCTCAATGATGCATAGTACGTCACGTCTCTGGCCTGGTTACGGGGGCGGGTAACTGAGGCGGGTTCCTGAAGGCTGGTTACGGAAGCTATGTTATTGTTGTTGGGTTCCTGGCTGCTATGTTATTGTTGTTGGGTTCCTGGCTGCTATGTTATTTTTGTTGGGTTCCTGGCTGCTATATTATTGTTGTTGGGTTCCTGGCTGCTATGTTATTGTTGTTGGGTTCCTGGCTGCTATGTTATTGTTGTTGGGTTCCTGGCGGCGTACATGTTTATGCTTTTTTAAGGGTTGAGCTTTAAATAACCCCACTCGGGTCTTCTTTTATCGAGCTCACCACTCGGTGGATGGAGGCCTGGGGTAGACTTATACGATGTTTTTGATGCTAGGTTCCGTCTCCAGGGATTCGACTGGCATCGCTGCTTTGCCTCACCGCACTGCCTCACCCACACATCCACGCTGGCACACTGTTTCTCCTCTTGCTCTTGTACCTATGTCGCACACAGCTATGAGCTCACGCCGATGAGTGGTTGTGACGAGGTGCACCCAGCTGGATTGCGGGCGAGCCACGGCGGCCTCGCTCTCGCTCGCTCTCTCTCTCTCTCTCTCTCTCTCTCTCTCTCTCTCTCTCTTTTTTTTTTTTTTTTTTTTTTTTTTTGTTGCTTTGCTTGCTTTGCTTTGCTTTGCTTTGGGCGAGGCCTAGCTTTCACATGGGCGGGCTGAGCCTATGAGGGGCGCACGATAAGCGTTCCATTGATTTATGAGACGGGTCCCAATTACTGAGAGTAACTCATGTGAGTTGCTCATCATACTCATGGCTCTTGGCTCGGGGTGGCCTCTGGAATCACAAGGGGTGGGCACTGGGGGAGGGGGTTGTGTTCAGAGGGTCACCGCGAAGGATGGTCAACCAAACTACTGTCGGTCGGAGTTTGTACGAAGGCGAGAGGCCCTACACCTTACCACAAGCCTTGAAACGACTAAATGACCAAAGTAACGACGGACCGGAGCGGGGCTCCTGGCTCACCCTCTCTCTCAGCACTCTTCGTGCTCATCCTGCGGATGCCATGGGGTTGCTCTGGCGGAGGGTTATGGGGTGGTGGGTACACGTGCACGGGCCTGTCACTCTGTGCTCTCGGTAGATGACTCACTTGCAGCGTTTATCGGACGCAGGGTGGTTTGCCACGACACCTACCTCGATGATGCACAGCGGGTCTGCCTCGTGCCTGGTTACGGATGCAGGTGAGTGTTTGTGTGTATTCCTATACATACGTACACGTATGCTTTTTAAGGGTTGAGCTTTAAATAACCCCACCTGGGTCCTCATTTATCGAGTTTACAACTCGATCAATGCGGCACCGGGGTCCCATACCACTTATGCCAGGTTCTTATGCGAAGAGCGCGGCCGCTAGTGCTGGCCCTATGGGTCAAGGCGGTAATCCTTCAGGTTTAGACGTTCCCCGTGGGAGTGCGCCTGCGGGTGGCGATGGCTACTCGGCCGGGGTGGGGTGGTCGAGTGCTCGCGTACCTGACGGGCAACCTGAATCACGTAGAGCCAGCAATCCTGCTGCATCTCGATCACCCTCCCCAACCTCGGAAGAGAAGTCACGTCCGGAAAGGTCTGGTCACGGCGTGTGGCAAGCGGTACCGCCACCGAGGAGGTGGCGGAGGACGGTACGAAATGAGCTGGATAAGAGATGTTGCATAGTATGGGGGCTATCGCATGTCTCTCAGACAGTGGTCATGGCGCGAGAGCTCCGAATTCTCGGTCTCGGGGAAGTCGAGGTGGAATTCGCGGGCAGAGGTAGTGGGCGACATTTGCGGATTAAATGTGCGTCTTGTGAGGAGGCGGAGAAGATGGTGCGGCTGCTGCGGGAGCGTAAGTTCTTCACGGGAAAGGTTCACGTTGCGACGGGTAGGACTTTCCGGGAAAGAGAGAAGCAGCGGGCTGCACGGGGGGGTGCCCAGTATGTAGAGATGCAGAGGGAGCTTCGCAAGCAGGGATTTGGCTACTGGGTGCTCGACGTGGAAGTCGACGAGCCCCAGGGCGAAGCCTCAAGCGGTGAATCTCCCTTGGCGGAGTGGGGCGGGATGCGGGAGCTGGAGGAGCTGGGGCGGAGGGTGCAGGATGGGCCGTGGAGGGTGGCGGAAGGCTCCAGGCGGGCTCAACCGAAGCGCAGGCATCGGCATCAGCTTCGTTCTTCCCAATTTGTGAAAGGCTTCCCACTGAGGGTGGCCTCACATAATTGGCAAGGCAAAGTGGGTGCGGATAGCCCAGGCTTTGGGGAATGGCCGGAGCACTACAAGGAGCGAGGCTGGGTGATCGTCGGAGTCCAGGAGCACAACCTATCGTCGCAGAAGGTGGAGAAGCTCCAAGTCGACGGCTTCGCAGTCCTCGGCAAAGCGGCTGCAACTGGTGCGGGCTCGCGTCTCTTGGGGGGAGTCTTGACGTTGGTGGCCAACTATCTGGCACCGTGCGCTACCATTCTACAGGCGCCTGTTCCACACCCACAGCAATTGTGGGTGAGGCTGTCGTCTGGGAGCGCGACGGCGTCGGATGTGTTCGTCGGCAACGGCTACTTCCCCCAAGAAAATCAACGAGAGGAATCTATTGCAGCCTATGAGGCGTGGCAGGCGGCCGTCTCCTACTTCGCCACCAAAGGTCATGTGGTTACGGTTGGTGATGCTAATGCTAAGCTGGGGCCCGCCAGAATAGCGCGGGAGGAGGGAGTGGTGGGCCTCTTTGGCGAGATAGATGGGAGGGGTAGAGGGGTTAGGAGTGAGAATGGTGAGTTGCTGGCTGCGATGCTTGTTGCCACGGGGTTGCGCAATCTCAGTGGGTTTTCGCAACCACGGGGGGACAAATATTGGTGGTCTAGGCAGGAAAATGTAGGTGGACGAAGGCATCTACTGGATTACATCTGCGTCTCTTCCGAGCTGGCGGAGGAGGCAAGCTTCGGCGTCGACGAGGTAGACCTTGATACCGACCACAAAGCTGTGTGGGCGGAACTGGTCTGGGGGGGACAGCCACCCCCAAAAAGCAGGTAAAGAGGTACAAAGCATTCAAGGCAGAGCGCTTGATAGGCAGGGTAGTTGAGGGTAAGGAGAGTGAGCTGTTTAGCTAAGCTTAGGTTGAAGTACGACG